>PVJX010011270.1:0-53932 GCA_004027295.1 Dolichotis patagonum | reverse complement strand
ACTAGAAAGGAAAATGAAAATTTATTATGTTGATAACTTATTGGATATGTCTATCAGGCTAGTCTTCCTCTTCAGTTCTGTACCTTCTAAGCAGTGCCAGTCTCCAGAATGGGTCTGCTGATGAGCGATTACACACATATAGTGTACTATCATCTAACAAGTAAGATTATTTACTTAGCCTTCCTAATATTTTACTGCAATAGCTAACTATTCTTGTCTGTCAATTTTAAGTGGACTTAATATTGCAGAACAGCCAATTCATTCAAACTATAAATAATAAACTTTTAAGGCAAGACCAGACTTTGTTTAACAGTGACAACAATAAAGTGCAGACTGTCTTTGTAGTCATGCCTTAAATTGAATGTCAAGTACTTTCTGATTTAGCAAAAATTATTATTTTGCAACATGCTATTTAGTAAGAAGCTAATAAAAATGCTTATAAGTAACATGGTTATTACAAAGTTAAGGTGGGTTTTAGTTTTTGTATCTTTAATTCATTTGTTCTAGATAAGTAATTTGTTTATGGTCATATTCATTATAAACTTTGTTATCACTTTTGAATAGATTCTGGGGCTGTCTAATGCTTACCTGTGAATAGTAGATAATTAACAAAATTAAAGTATTGATCTTATCTGTAGTAAAATGACTGTAAAAGTGATTTACCTAATGATATATCTTCAGACTATTTTTGTTTTGCTTATACTATCAAAACATGTTGTTACTTACAAAAAGAAATAAAATACTATTTGTCAAATGCTTTTAATCAAACAAATTATGCATCAGACACATTCTTTGTTATTTCGCATAAAGTGGGTAACTTCCACAGTTTGAGATTCTTGCAGCCTTGAATTTGCCAGTAAACTTGAGATATATGCTGTGAGTATTCATACTTCACAAATATCTACATAATTCTCTGTGCCCTGTCAGGAACGATATAATTGCTTCATAGCCAGTTGTTTCATAAGAAGTATACTAGTTGGTGCATTAAAGATTTAAATAATGGAAAAGGTTTCGCTATTATATATTGACCCACAAGAAAGACAATTAGGAAAGCTGACTATGTCAGAAAAACAGAAGGTATATTTATTATTTAAATTATAGTTTCATAGGTTCAGGAATATGGAATTTAATATACTCTATGTTATTTGATATAGTATCCTACTGTTAATTTTTGAGGACCTAGACTAGAGCTTTGAATGCTATTAAAATATCAAAATAGAATTATTTTCATTAGATTTGATACAAATGTCCTTGCATAATCTGAGGCAAGAAAGGAAGATTACAATTGAGACTTAAGAAGATTTATCTGCCAAAGAGTAAGATATGAGGAGAACACAGAAAAATTGTAGGCAAAATTGTCAAGTAATTTTTGAGTATGCTCTTGAATCCTCAAACTAGTTGAGTTGTTTAGGAAAACAAGAATATAGGCAATATCTAAAATTATTTTCACATTTTTAAAAATTTAAAAATAAAATCTTTATCATAGGATAAAATACAAAAAATTCAGGAATAGATAAAAATTTAAAAAATATATGTAAGATAATGGTTAAGATATGGACTCTAAAGTGAAAGAAATCACCTACCAAAATTTAAATTATCAGTAGTTTTTAATTTTTAGTATGATATATAAATTTCTAAAATGTTTCATCCTTTTTTGTTGACATTTTAATATTTATTAAATAGTGCAGGCTCATCACAGTCCAGTTTTAGAACATTATCATGACTGTAAGATGTCACCACATGGGAGTTTATTGGGAATCTTCACTGGCTCCTCCAACTGTAAGAAAACACGGAGAAAAATACCTTGTTGTTACTGTACTTGTTAGACTCTATGTTATTTGCGTGCTAAACTTTTGAGAGAACGGCTGAAATGGGTTTTAAAACAGCTGCACCTTGCCCCAGTGTACACAGTTCCAGTGACTCTGTATTATCACTAACATTTTATAATTTTTATTTTAGCTGTCCTAATGGTTATGCAGCAGCATCTTTTGTGGTTTTAACTTGCCTGGTCACTTAGGACTTCTTCAAGTGCTAACTGGTCATTTGTACATATGTGTCTATAAAAAATGAAAAATGGACAATTGTCAGCTCAGGTGTTACTATACACTCTGACTCAAAACCTATGCAGTAATGAAGTCAGGAAGCCAAACCTTTGTACATTTTCTGCAATAATTGTTTCACAATGGTCTGCAACTTCTCAATAATTGAAAGATTTCCTCACTTTTGCCTCTGCACCAATCAGGATCAAACAGAAAAGTCCACATACGTTCCCAGACTAGTAACAATGGGCGTACCATTCCCAGTTATACAAATGCAGCTTCTCCAAATCAGTCAGCTCTCCACAAAGCATATCTGAAAATTTCCCTTAATTAATGTAAAGATGTCCTACCATTTGGTTGTCTTAGGGTCTCTGTCAAACTCACATATTAATAGTTGATTCTCTAGCTATAGGTAACTCCGAACAGTCTCTGTTAGCCTGTAGGTCATTTTTATTTTTGAATTGATGAAATGGTTGTTTAAATTTTGACATATCTTTTTGTCGTCTGATTATTAAGCAATGTGTTTTTTGCATGTCCAACTTTTTAAAATTTTTTCATTTTGAAACAGAGCCTTGTTAAACTATCCAGTGAAACTTGCAGTCTTCCTGTTTCAACCTCCCAGAATGCTGAGATTACAAGCATGGGTCATGGAGCCTGACAAGCTATGTGTTCTTTAGTCTGGGTATAAATCCATAATCAAATGCACAATTTGGAGACATTATAGCCCACTTGGGAAGTTCTTTAATGTTCTGTTTGGGCCTTTTGAAAAAAAGTTTTAAACGTTAATAGGTGATGTTACACACTTGGGATCTTAGCACAGAGGAAGATGGGGCAGAAGGACTGTCAGCTCAAGATCAGCCTGACTGATTTGGCAAGACCTTGTCTCAAAAGAATGGTCACATTTATAGATAGATCACGCTTTGGGTATCATAAGACAAAATTCTTTGCCTATCTCAAAATTACAAATATCTGTTGAATTTTCTTTTAGAAATATTTGAGGCTAAGTCTTCATATGTTTTTCAAGACTTCATTTAGACTTAAATTTTGTATGTGGTGTGGGGTGATAAAGCAAATGAGTGTGTTTGGGTGTTAATCCTTTACTTTCCATATGGATATCCAGTCATTATATTAATTGTTGAATTGTTCATAGTATCAGGAGTCAGGGGCTTGGGAGGATAAATAAAATGGGATGATATCACGAGAGGGATTAGGGTTGTTGTAAAAGTCTGACACAATTTCATTCTATTTTTATTCTATGAGGACATGGTCACAGTGAGAAACGCCATATATGAATCAGGATTTGGGCCCCCAATGGAGACTGACGTTTTTCAGAAGATTGCCTTGCCATTGGATGTCCCTGTCTTCAGAACTACATGAAATAAATAGCTGTATTTACAAATCACTCACTTTATGATATTTCATTATAGCAGCCTAAATGGACTAAGACATATAGAGACATATACATATTTGCATATATGTTGTATTTGTTTTAATTAAAGTTTTATGTCTATACTTATAAAATATTTATTTGCTGTATATATTATAAGTTTTATGTATTTAAATTATGCTAGTTCTATAATTGGAAATGATTTTGCCTTAAATTTCTTTGTGGAACATTGAATTTAAGGGAAATTCTTGTTCATTTTATCTAGTGGAAGATATAAAGAAGTACAAGATAAAATTAGTAGTCTCAAATTTAATCCACTCCATTACACTGTTTTTCTATGTTTTTCAAATACCCAAATATTTTACACATTGAAATTTTTGTGTCAGAGTTTTGTTGGCTTTATTAAAATGGTATCATTATGAATTAACTTCCCTCAATTAATAATATAACAGATAATCATTCATATTTTTAATAGGTACATATTATTTTACAATCTGACTGAAATATAATATACTCAAAATTTTTTCAGATAAACATATATTCATAAGGGATTTGTAAAAATTTTATTGTCATTGCATTTTTTACCCTTAAAACAATAAATATATTTCTAAATATAAAGTATGAAAAAGTAATTTTAGCCTTAGAAAAATTTTTATCAAAGCAGTTATAGTATAATATATTTTGCCCAAAACTTGCCTGCACTATTTTGACAATTCACACTTCCAATATAAGAAAGGAAATCCTTATTTATATTCTTATCATATCTGTATTGTATGGTGAGTTAAAAATAGCACGCTTTAAATTTAGTTGAAATTTCCCAGGCACAATTTGGGAAACATTATGTGAATAACCAGATGGATCACTTTTTCATGTGCATGTTTTCATTTTTGTAAATAATTGCTTTTTGTTGAACTATAATTTTGTCAAATTATTTCACTTTTAATTTTCAGTATGTAGAAACACATCGTTACTTAAAACTACAATTTGGTCATATTATTTGCCTAAATTTTCTCATTTCAATATTTTGAATATTGTGTTTTGCTGTAACTTTATATTGATGTGTAATTTTTACTTCAGAAGGAAAAGAAAACAAATTATACAATTAAACAACTACTCACATTGTACACACAAGTGTGAAGCCATGGTTCACGTACTAGGTTGAAAGCAGCTAAAGCAAGGCTTTTACTGAATTCCTTTATTCCCTGTGTCCTTCCCCGAGGATCCACTCACTTTTCACACCACTGGTTGGTTTTGATTTTAAAATTTTTCATCTGTCAATATTTTGAAGACATTATGGTTTTTGTTGTGTTATGAAATCAGTATTCACCTTACTAAATACTTTTTTAATTTTATTTCATTTCATATTTTTCCTTTCATCTGATGTTATTCTTTTTCTGCCTGAAGAACTTCCTTTAATACCGCCATTAATTTGTATCTCTTGATGATAAGTTTTATTCTTTTTCATTTTCATGAAAATATTTTTGCCTTATTTTGAAGAGTATTTTCACTTGACAATTATTTCACTCTTTTGATCGAACTCTTCCTTTGCCTTATAACTACCATCATTTTGTTGAATATCAGCAGCATATCAGGATTATTATGCCAAATCCTTTGTTTTTATTAGTTCTTTAAAAATTTTATCTTTTTTCTTCAGCAGCTGTATTTGTCCCGAGGTATCTTGTTCTGTTTATTGGAGTTTTTAATCAGTTTCACTGCTTTTAGGAAAATTTAAAGTATCAGTTCCTCAGATTACATTTGCACTTAATTCGTTCTTTTCTCCTTGTATGTAAATTCCAAATTTAGACTTTGCAACACATAATACAGCGCATGCACTCCTTTTTCTGTTCTTTTTTCTCAAGCCTTTATTTTCAATGTTTCTGCTGATTTAGAATTCATTTTACCAATTACAGTATCTCTCTCATTTTAAATATTCAATGAATTCTTAAAGAATTATATCTTGTAGGGGCGAATTATTAGAGGTTAATAATTATTTTATTTTCTCAGTTCACTGCTAAACTTTTGCTTAGATTCATGTAATTCATTAAGAAAGTAATAATATTAATAACATATTACGTGTTTGATAAAGCATCTCAAAGTTTTATCTGTAAAAAGCACTTTTAATTGTTCTTACTGTTGGTCTGCTTTCATAAATTTTATTTGGATGGTTGTTTTATATGGCTACTCTGATGATTTAATTCCATGATCTTTGAGATATCCATAATAATAATGTAAAATTTATTGTTATTTATTGCTTCTTTTTAGGTAACTTGTATTTTCAAAAACAATTGATATTTTATGCTCTTATGGGCTGAGATGTGTCAATATGTGAATTTTTTTATGTATTGCACTTAGTAATTCTAGTGTAATTCAGGTGCATAATTGTCTCCATTTTTAGTATTGTAATTTTTTTCATTTTATATCCCTTAAAAAGTTATTCTTCTGCTATGATCTTTTTTAAAATTTTTTCCTCAGTTTCAAGGGGTGTTTGTAAAAATATTACAACTGATCAAAAAGTCTTAATTCTCTTACATGTTTGAAATTATGCTTGCATTTTCCTCCTATTCTTTGAAGTTTTGATCAGTATTATTTCAAAATTACCCAATTATTTCTTCATCTTTTCCACCTTTGACCCTTGTGTTTAGCATTTTTCCATATTGCCTATCCTAAATATTTATATTTTTCCTAATATTTCTTTTACTTCAGTTTGTTTGGCATCAATTTTTAAAAATTTATATATAATAAACATAGAGCTTCAGTTTATATTTAGTGCTTTCTAAAGAAACGTGCTTTAAGATCTATAATATGTTTTCCATAAAGAGTGAATTGACTTTAAAATGTTCCTTTCCTTTTTTGTACATTAATCTTTCTATTATGTTAAAGTGCTTTAGGATATTGGTATTATTTTGGTATTTTGGTATTGGTATTGCTATTATTGGTATTATTTTCGGGAAGAGAATTATTTTTGATTAGTATGATTATTTTGAGATAGAGAATTATTTTAAGACCCTTTCAACTAACCCTTGCATTCCTCTCCTTCTGTGGATAACGTGATTGCAGATTATGAATGCCTCAATCTAAGCTAAAGCTTCCAGGTCACTCAGAACTTGTGAGCTGTGCTGTTACTGTGCGATATCATAGCTCACGAGCCAGTGTGGGATCAGTTTCCATTCTCAGAAAAAGCTGTAGCTTTCTAATTCCTGCCTTCCTGACTATTGGTGAGAGACTGGCTGGAGCTTCTCTAGCCTCCACTCTTTTGCTAGGTGAGTCCACTTTCATTTCTGCTTCCGCTTCGCAGCTGGCTCTTAGATTCCATCTCATGGAGCCAGGTGTTCCTTGCTGCACAGTATTATTAAGTCTCCCACCAAATGACTCCAAACCAGAGCCTGCATGCTCATGGATTTAGCCTGGCTGGACATTTAGCAGTTCTGTTGATGATCCCTGAAGATATTTATGTTGGTCTTGAGTCAGAAACTACACATTCGGTTTTCTTTTCTATGTATTTTCTGTCACCCCAATGTGTACAGGGGCAATTTAGAAGTGTAAAATCACCATGGCAGGTTGGTCATCACCATACCCCTCTCATTCTCTCTCATTCTCTTTACACACACACACACACACACACACACACACACTCCATGCAGTGAGACATACATAATACAACACATCCATACATCTATAGCATATATAGTGTGTATATAATGTGAATGTTTGTATAAATGGCACATCTACTGAGGAGATGTACCTGTGTGTACATGCTCATGTGTGTGTTTGGGTGAGTTTGAATCTGGTTCCTCTCTCCAGAAGAGAAACATCAGTCATTTATGTGTCATTTATGTGTACTAGAATCAAAAGAATTCTGTTAATTCTTGTTTGGATTAGTTTCTCACTAGAGTACTAATAATGACCAGAGGTCTCTAATGATCTTCTCCATCTAGTCCAGAACTAGACTGCCTTTCTCAAAGGAAGCTAGTGCTTGAATTGGGATGAAGTCATTTTTATACCTGACAAGATGAGTAGAATGTGTGGTTAAATTAAATTGTAAATGGCATTCTTAAATTTTATTTTCAGTAGAATACTACTTAACATGTAAAGCAGATCTTTTCTCCTTTAAAACGCATGACAGCCATTTGCTAATGAATGCTTTTAAATATACTGCCTGAGCCTTAAGACAAAACAAATTATAAATTCTTTTTTTCTATAAAGGTGAAGAAAAGGAAGCAGTATAGGATTCAGGCCAGGAAAGGCAAAGCTTTATGTGAAAACTGGAAAAAGTCCTGTTTGTCAAGCTAGTATTGTCTATTTGCACATCTTCCACTGGAATTGTATGTATAACAGCTACTTAAGTCCTGCATTAAAGGTCTATTAAATCCTTCATCCTTCTTTCTGTTATAGATAATAATTTATAATATCTTATTTCAGATGAGAGAGGTACGCTGAAGGGAAGAAAATAAAGCATAAATTGAAAGACAACACACATTGCTTATTTTATTTATTTATTTTTGCTATACCTTTTAGGGAAGCATTCTTTGCTTTGTGATTTCTAGATGGTATTTTCATTAGTAACAAATTATGGTTAAAATTGAATAAATTCTTATGATTGTATAGGTTGCCTCCTACATGTTTATGTTACCATTCTTTTTGTTGGATTTTTTTCTAGAGAACAAAAATCTCTTTTTTCTCTTCATTCTGGTATTCCAAACAAACAAACAAACAAACAACGTGTTGCCTGTTGTGGTCTCAAAGTTACCTCTGACATTTAGATGTTTGCAAGCTGTTCTCATCCACGTCTCATCCCTTGGTCTGGAGTTAGAGAGACTGGTTTAGTATAAAATTATACTTGCTACTCTATTCCTATGTGCAGACTGGAAGCCTTTATTCTAGCCCAACTTTTCCCCCCAAAATTTACTGAAGATAGATTTACTAGTTCCAGAGGACTCAAACAGCACTGGATCTCACTCCTTTTGAGCAGATGGGAATTTTGGAATGTGAGCTTTCCCCACCTATCTCATTTTGATTTTTGACTTATTCCTGGCCAAACACTTCAGGGCAGTCACCACCTCAAGCCTTCATTCTTGAATTTGACAAGAGCCACATGGCTTATCTTTGAGGTCTAATGGCCAGTTCCCCGGCATCTATGGGACTTTTAATTCTTCAAATTATCCGAAATGATATTCAAATACCATTTCCCTTGTCCACTCTATCTGCCAGCAAGCACTGTGCCTACCAGAGGAGATCAAGATGGGTAAATTTAAAAAAGAACAAATGAATAATTGAAGGATTGAATACCACAAGGTTGGACATGGGAGGAGCAGACAGAGACAAATCTAGGTGGCAGAACCACGATCTAAACAGGCACCAGAAAGATTTGGCAGCTTTTGTTCAACTGTAAGAATCACAGAATTTTCTCTTAATAGGGAAAGATACCAGGCTATTTTTGAGCTATCAAAAAGATTTACCAGGTGCTGGGACGTCCCATGCTAAATGCCAAGGTCATGTCACAGAGGGGTTGCATGCTTTGCGGTCATCAGAAGCTGTATCTTTTATGAGTTAACACATATCAGTTTTTCTCGTCACGGTTTATTATTGTGTAAGCACTAACACATTAATTTTACTGCCAAAGAATTGTGTTTCTTGTTATTATTTTTAAGTTCTTTCATTCATCTGTGTCAACAACTGCAGCTGAAACTCAACGCCTGGTTTCAGGAAGAATCCCCAGGGTACAAAAGGAGATAGCACTGGCAGTGTCAGGAAAACTCTGTTTAGTTAGAGTCTTATCTTGGTGCCCTGCTGCCCTTTTTAAACAAATGTATTGGATTTTTGCGTTTTATTGGTGCTTCATAGCCCAGTCTCTAAAATAGACCTCTCTAATTCTGTGTGTGTGTGGGAGAGAGTTTACTTAACAAAGGATCCCATATTGGCTTTCACAGGGCAGGTTGTTAACCTAGATTATTGTACACAGACAGAACATTACATGTGAAGCATTCACAGTTCCCTGGCTTTTAACAGCAACCCCTGCTTCCAGCAGGTTTCTGAAGCAGGAGCTGGGCTGCGAGCACATGGTGCTCAATGGCTTTCGGTCTACTCACAGCGAGTCCTGGAAATTCCTAAACTGCGCCTCTCTGATGGAACCAGGGTGTCCCGGAGAAACCACCGACTTTTCTTAATGGAGGTATCCCCTGTAAAGTATTTCATTGTATTGCCAAATTCACCAGTTGAAGTTGCCAACTGTTGCACTTTTGCCCAGGTGATATTTGGCCTTCTCTTATTTATTATCATAATTGTAGGATTAATAGAGACAGTGGCTTTTATCAGGAGCACACGGCAGCCACAGAGTCAGAAACAGAACTATAGCTGGGGCTTCAGAATCAGTAGACAGGGTCCAGGGAAACCAATGCGACAGTCCTGACATTCCAAATGCCACAAAGCTGCGCCTCTATCATCCACGCCCTGGAGAAACTTTAAAAGAAAAAAATTCACATACAAGTTATTTTTAAAGCTCCCATGCGGTCCAGAGTTTAGGTAAATTGTATTGTAGAAGCATATGGTGGGGTTGTTTTTGGTTCTTCTGCCAAGCCTGGCTTCAGCGTTCTTGTGCCTGTATCTCCTCCCTTTATGCAAGGGGTCTTGATCTCACTGGATTTAACATCTGACTTTCATTCAGATTTTAAATGAGGCACTACTACTCTTTAAAGAATCTGGTCCATGGTTGGCCAGGGCAAACAAAAGTTCTTGTTTTTCGAACACTTCTGTGTCCAAGTTCCTTTTGCTTTTTACTATCTGTTTATTTATTTATATATTTATTCATTCAGTAATCTATTTTTTAAATTTTATTTTAAAAAGCAAAACAGAAAAAAAGTATAGAAATGATACAGAATTTAAAGAGATAGTAGGAAATTAACCCTAGTTAACATATTGCACATTGTTATCTTAGAAGTAGTTGTTTAGGTCATAAGATTTAGGCATGAAAAAATGATCAGTCAATGAAAGTACAAAATGTTCTTTTGGATCAACTAAAAGATTAGTAGTATAGTTATCTATCTTGTATATATATATATATATAATACATATGTATAATACATATATATATATAAGCCTATATATATATAATCTTTTTCCTTCTTCCTTTTCTCCTTTCTCTTATCCCAGTTGTTTTTTCCTTTTGAGCACTTTCCCTTTCATTGTCACAATATCTATTGTGCATTTTGGATCTTACTACTTTTTCAGTTTTTTTTTTACTAAGAAACAATACAATATTTACAACTGTGAGTTTGATTTATTTTACTTATGATTGTGGTCTCAACTTGCCTCTATTTACCCCAAAAAGCCTTGAAATTATCCCTCTTTATAGCTGAGTAATATTCCATTGTATAAAAATACCACATCTTTTTTATCCATTCCACGATCCGTGGGAATTTGGGTTGTTTCCATGATTTAGCTATTACAAATTGTGCTGCTGTAAACATGGGTGCACATATAACATTGTGGCATGACGTTTTCCATTCTGGAAAAATACCCAGAATTTTTCAGTAATCTAGAGTCAAAAAATAAACCCCTTTACCACATTTCCTAAAGAAGTCATTTGCCTTGGCCCAGACTCAGTGGCATATGCCTGTAATTTTGATTACTTGGGAAGCTGAAACAGGAGAATCTCACATTCACGGTTAACCTGGACAGTTCAACGACAACAACAACAACCAGCAAAAACAACCTACAACAACAACAAAGGATGGTGATACAGCTCCATGTCAGAGCACTTGCTTGGCACGGGTGAGACCCTGGGTTCAGTCCCCAGGACCCTGCACCTCCTCCCTACACACAGGCAGTCATGCACTCCCTAATTTTAATGATGATGAGCAGGCATCTCAAGGAGAAAGGCCACATGTTGGTAGGCCCGGCTTCCCATGAACTCCAAGGGTACCTCTTCCTTACTCATCTCCTAGAACAAATTCTTCCTTCTTACTCCTGTAACACATTTTTATCCCCTTTAACTTTCTCTTTAGTTACATGGAGTACTTACATACTTACATACTTACATGGAGTAGGTTGATTAAACATTTTTTTCCCAGATATATGCAGAAATTTTCCTAAGGAAATTAAAAGTAAAATGTCTCTCAAAAACATTCCTATTTGGGGTGAGCGAGCCATGGGTGCGCCAGAGAGAGAACAAGTCAGCATCTCCCAAGAATCAGCCTTGCTGGAACTTGGGGTACCAACCAAGAAAGCAGTGAGCCAGCTTTCCTGATAAGTGGTACAAGCCACAGGCCTGTCAGGGAGAGAGTAAGTTACTGTCTTTCCTGAACCTATTGGCTCTGGCTGAGAATCAAACTTCCTGTGTCCCCAGCCCCTTAGCAACTGGATGGCTTCAAGGTCAGCCAGAGGTGATAGCAACTGAGATACAACTAAATGCTTGTATTGTTGGGTTGATTGTGTTGGCCTGGGGCCAGAGGTCTGAGCATCTCTTAAGATGACTGTATGCAATACAGCAAATATGCGGGATTTCCTTCTATTTTGTCTTTTAAGGCAAATATTGTTTTCACTGTTTTGCTTTATTCTGGTTAATTGTTTTGCTCTATTCAATATTCTGTTTTGATTGGATTTATAGTGTTCTGTTTTGGGTTTGATTCTGTTATATCTGATTGTATGGACAACTATTGTGAAGATAACCAGATACACTACGGTACCTATTACTGTTGTCTTGGTATCCTGGTCTGAAGTTCTGTACCAGTTTCACTGCATTGTCTTGAATGCCTTTGTTCTGACTAGTTTTGTTGTATTTTACTATATTTAAAATTTAAAAAAAAATCCTATTTGGAAGGGCAAGTCTTTCTAGACTCAGTTTCTTTTTCCTGCAACCCTAGTTTGACCCCTCTCCAACATTTTCTACATTTTGATCTAGCTGGGCTAGAAGTGATTGAAAGACAATGGAATGAGAAATATTCTCCCTCATAGCTTTGGAGATAGTATTTATACAATGGGCACAGCCAATTCAAATAAGAAAAATTTGAGACAAAGACATCTAATCATGTCTGTTCAGTGCAGTAACATTACCTGGCACTGTGGTCTGCATGTCTGTGTCCTCCATTATTCACAAGCTGAAATCTAATCAATGTGATGGCACAAGACGGGGTGAGGTCACGGTCCCCATGGATGGGATTAGAAGCACCAAAGCTCTCTTCTCCTTTTCAGCACAAAGCACTATTTTGGAATCAGGAAATGGGTCCTCAGTAGATCCTGAGTCCATTGGTCCCTTGATCTTAGACTTTCAAGCTTTCAGAACTGTGATAAATAACTTTCTGTTGTTTACAAACTACCCAGTTTATGCTATTTTCTTACAGTGGCCTGATCAGACTCATATTTTAAACCTGGTTAAAATCCAAAAATAATCTCTTTAGAATACAACATATTATAAAGTTTTCCACAGAACAGGTCCTTTGATTTCTAAAATTGTTCAGTAATTTGAGTATCAGAAACTTTAACATGCTAAAGTTAAAAATGATGGTTCTTCAATGGGATCATTCTTAAAATCACACAGTCCAATCCCCTCACCTTTACAAGTGAAGGGATGAGAAACACTGACTCTCACAGGCCACCTGGCCAGTCCCTGGCCCTGCTACCATACTACTACTGCTCCAGAGTACCAGCTACTCAACTCATTTCTCCAAAGAAAATAGATGTTTCTTCAAATGGCAAAAAATGTACAATTTGTATATACTGTAAAATAGCTAGTTAGATTCATGCAGGATAGGTGAATTGCTCAGTGTATACCGTGTGATATATAATTTATATAGGGTACATCGTATGTGGGTCAATACCAAAGATTCAATTTCCCACAGCCCCAAAGTTAAATAATAAACAACCACGAGGTGGAAAAGCCTTCATTGCAGTGCTAGAATTGCCCTGGCTGAGGAATCATTCTGAGTGTGCAGAGATCTTGGGCGACTCACTTCTAAACTCTACATGACTTTTCTCACCTGCTAAACAGGTCACCCATACCTGCCATTCAAGGTTTGGTTCTTGTGCAAACAAAAGTTATAAAAATCCATTTCTTGAGCATAAGATTCACTCAAAGGTTATTAGCTTTCCTCCTTTCCTTTCATTTGTCATTGTAATTTTGCTTGAATTATTAACCTAAAATTATCTCACCTGTTTCTTAACTCCCTTTTCACAATAAAACTGGCTTCATGTATGACTTCCTGTGGGGACTGCAGCAAGACTTAAAAACGCTCTAGGAAACATGGTAATTTTTTAAAAAAACAAATATTCATTTGAAACAGAACTGCCACATAGTCTTGAAGAATAAGAGAAGTCAGACCCTGAATGACTCTTTTCCAGGTGAAGCATATTTGGTAGATTAATTCTTGATTCACCTTCTCAGAGGAAAAGGACAAAACCCTCATTTACCAAGATTCTAAAGAGATTTCCAGGAGTGTCCCTCGACAGCCCCACATCAGTCTTCCTTTGAAGCATCGGTTCCCCAGAGCCTGGTTTTCTTGACCAGGTCCAGAAGCGTTTATTGAGCTGCAAGAAGACTGGGGGAAACAATCGCGCCCTTCCACTGACAGTCACATGCCCGGTGGCGCTCAGGAGAGGATGACGCAGGGGCTTACCGGAGAATCAATCTTCCTGCCTATCATCCTTTTTTTCTTCAGAAGAAAGAGTGTTAGTGCAATTACCTCATCGAGAACAATTACCTCACCTTAAACGGTTTGTTCTCGGGAGAAAGGCGTTTGGAAGCAGGTAGCACTTTGGCAAGAGAGATGGGGTTTTTAAAGTACCTGCAGGAACGTAGAGCTTGAGGAAGCTGTCTTTACAGCCTTGTCTGTTAGGCTATCCAGGGGAAGGGGGATGCTGATTGGGACCACCTGAGTTCTGCCACTTAGTGATTATCGGATTGACCGATTTGAGATACTTGGCATTGAACCCAGGATTTTCCTCTGAGTTACACCCCAAGCCCATTTTCTATGTATAGATGTATGCATGTACGTGTGTGTATGTATATACGTATGTATTTATGTGTGTGGATGTTTATTTTTTATGTATTTTAGGGACCCATGGCCTTGCTAATTTCCCCAGGCTGATCTGGAACCTACGATTCTCTTACCTTACACTTCTGCTAGGAAGAAATAAAACTTTCATAACCCAATAACCAGAGTGTAAGGATAGTGAATATGGGTATATTGGGTAACACGGGTGTATTTCGATCTTAAAAGGCCCCGGGTGGAGGATCAGAAGCCTTGGTATGGGAGGTGCTTTGCCCCGCTGGCCCGACAGCACCCACAGAACCAGTTAAGTGAAGATCCCACAATCTGTTCCACTCAAGCCGTGCTTTTTTAGAGAGGTTTTCTTCCCTGTGTTAAAGAGGCCCACTTCTCCTTTCCCAGGTAAGTACTAGAAAGGCAATTCTCAGGATCTAGATTAGAACAAATTTAGGACCAGGGAACTGCTCAGAAGTCCGGCGGTTCTGAAGTGACTGCAAGACCTGAAAAAGGAATTAAAAAAAAAAAAAAAGAAATTAAAATCTTATACCCCTTAACGTGCTCTGGACTGAACTCCGCAGCTCTTTATTGGCAGGCAGGAATTAATTAGCATAGCTGCAGTAACAGAGTTATCTTTATTGTTCTTTCTCCTCGCTTGGCACTTATTACATCTTGTTTTAAATTTTCAGATGTGAAAATCTGATAGTAAAGCAGTGTTGATGGCAAAGGCAGGACGTTCAAAGGGCTCCAAGTCGGCCACGCGAGCTTCGCGGAAGCAGCTGACTCCCGATCGCCTCCGCCCGCTGCGGGGTGCGGGTGCCTAGCTCCCGGCCTGGTCCGGATGGGGCGGGGCGGGCGGCAGCGTCCGGGGTGCACGTGCCCTGCCTCGGGCTCACCTGCGCCACCCCGCCCACCAGCGCCCTTAGCCCCGCCCCCGCGCTCTTATTGGCTGCGTCTCAGTGGGCGTGGCGGCTCCGGGCGGGGCTCACTGGCGGCTCCGCGCGGCAGTCGGGCGGGCTGTGCGCGGCGGGCGCGGCGGCCGCACGGTGGGCGCGATGGGGACCGGTTCTCCTTTCTCCGGACGCGCATTCGGCCGCGCCTCCGGGCGCCCTGCCACGCTGCTGTAGCTCTCTTTTGGACGGTCACTCGCGGAGACCTGGGACCCTGTCCGTCCGGCCCGGTGGCGCCTCCCCGACTCCGGCGCGGACGAGGAGCGGACGAGCACGGGGCATGGAGCCCGCGGGGGGCGCGCGGCGCTGGCTGCGCTGGCTGGGGCTCTGCTTCTGGGCGGCGGGGGCTGCGGCTGCCCGAGGTAAGTGCTGGCCGGGGGACGGGGACCTGGCGGGGGCGGGAGGGCGTAGGGCGGCCAGGGGCGCCCGGAGCCCCGGCGGGTCCGCACCGGCACCCGCACCGCGACGTGGGCTGCCTGAGTTGCGCTCTGACCTCGGCCGCCGCGCCGACGGGCGGGAGTCGCCGCGGACCTCCGAGGAGACCGCGCTCCTGCCTCCCAAGTTTGCCTCCGCCTGGATCCTACAGGTTGCCGTGACCCGGGCCCTTGCCCCTTGCCTTGCTCTCCCGCGCGGGAGCTGCGGGCTGGAGGAGCAGACCTGTCTGCGCCTTGGCGCTCCCTTCCCTTCCCCCGCGGCGAAGGCGCTACCGGCCGGCGCCCCGGGCGAGGTCCGAGAGCTCCAGGCGAGGGTCTGGGCGGGTGGGCTCGGCTTCGTCGCGCCGCTTTTTCCGTTCGGGAGGCGAACTCCCAGCCGAAATCAGCGAACCCTGCGCCACACACAGTGGCCCGGGAGACCCAGCCCCGGGCTCGCCCTCGCGGAGGCCGCGGTGCGGGAGCCGGGAGAGCTGTGCCTGCCCCGCTGAACCTGAGCGCGCCGGATGAGCTGCTGGCCGGGGGCTGGCACCCGCCGCCGCCGCCGACACTCTCGGCCGAGGCTCCCCCAGCTGGGACGCGGACCCGCTGAGCAGGGAAACCTCTGCTGCTTTCCCCTGGAATCCTGGACCCCATTTCCCCCGGCATCTCTGCGCTCCAGCAGAGCGCAGTTTCCCAACTGGTTGCAGCTCCACCTTGAGCGAGGACGGGAAGCATCAACTTAGAGACGATTCCAACGGACTTGTTTTGAAGACGATCTCAGGCAGTTTTAGCTCTGTCTCCAACACTGTGGCATTACCTTTGGAATGATCCGGAAGCTTCCCTTTCCTGCCCTTCTTTTTACCTTTCTTCTGCCACCCTGTAGGCTTGGAATATGCGATCGCATTGGAATGATTTACCGAGTGCTGGCTGTCAGGCGGTGGGACTGAGCTGGCCGCTTCGCCTTCCCTCCGCCTTGTGAACAGATTCTGGGGAGGACTGGGGAAAGGCTGAGGATGATCACGAAAGAGCCAGTATAATTTCATTTTGCAAACGCTAACGGTGTCTTAGATACAGTCCCATTGCCTAGAAAAAATTTTTTTTTTACTGGGTAGAATATTTCACGATCCTGGGCTGTGCATATTTGGTTTTCATTTCCTAAAAAGTTGTGTGTGTGAGTGAGTGTGTATGTATGTATGTGTGTGTTCAAAGGAGCAGGCTTTTAAAAAAATCAGGAAAGGTTTAAACATGAGCCTCAGCGATTCCCCACACTGAATTATGGTGAAGCATACTTCTTTTTCTTGCTGCAAGAAGCACAAGCTTCAGCCATTTAATTTACTCCTGAGGAGGAGTAAATTTGCCTCGCTGCAAATCCAGCTCAGAGTTGTTTTTCATACACCATTGTGTGAGAAAGTGGGCTTTCCCCCTTGCCAAATGCAGACCTAAATGGCCGAGTTTCCTCTTAGTGTTGGGTCCTGAATGCTGAAGGGTGAGTGACTAGATACTACACTTGATCTTAGCCAAAAGGCCGAGAAGTGATCACTGGACTCTTAGGTACTGACCCTGGGAATTTGGCTCAGTGGAGATGTCTCAAAGCCAGCTCCAAACAAGAGGTGGGGACATGCCAAAGCCTCTTGCAGGGAGTTTGCTGGCTGTGAAATTAAGGCTAGCACCTCTTGTCTGCAAGCTGTTCTTTAAAGGTCTCCTGGAAAACATACTGTACACTCCACAGGCTTATTTACAACAAATGTCTTGCACAGATCATAGTGATATTCAAGACACATGGCGTAGAGCAGTAAATCTGACTAATATTTCCCTTGTCATATTAGTTTCTGGGGCATGAAGCTCCTTACCTTTAGCAGCTGTCAGAGATTCCTCAAGAAATGAGCATTAAAGCAGGCAGCAAAACCTATGAGCCATGCACACCTGGCTTTGGGCAGGTGGGTAAGATTGAAGTTCTCAGAACAAAGGATGTGTTTCAGTGTTAAGTTCTCCCATCCCAGGTGGGCACTGGTTCCTCAACGCCAAGGGGAGATGTGCCTTTAGCGCATCCTTGGTCAGTGGTCCCACCTTATGTGGAGGGTGGACCCCAGCTGTACTTTGCTTATCCAAAGGAGTAATTTTTGTTTTCTGAGATTTTTTTCTGTTTCCTTTTTCTCTCTTGTCTTTTTTCTTTCAGTGCTGAGATCAAAGCTAATCCTTACACATGCTAGTCAAGCACTTTACCCTTGAGCTACAGTGCCCAACCCTCTGACTTTTCTTGTTGATTTGACCCAAGATATTCTACTACTTCTCCCAACCAGTGGGATACACAGAATTATTCTGTTGGATGTAATATAGTATGAGACTGTTTCATAGCTGAATAATATTTATAGTATTTATCATTTATGTTTCCAAGAGGGTGTACTAACTTCTTTTTTCTTCCCTTCCATACTTAATGGAAAAGCTTCTGAAAATTAGAATTTTCACCAGATTGTCTTTTCTCCTACTCAGAGTGGAAGTGTTGAGGCAAGGGACTGTATCGAAAAAGTAATAATACCCCACAGTTTAGTGCTATACTGTGGTTTTGTCGTTGTAAACAGTGCTTGCCTTTTCAGTCTTATTCCTGCCTGCAGGCATATTGTAAGGAAGGTACTTGAGTGCTATGATTACTGTATGTTTTAACACTCTCCAACTTAAAAGAGGATTGTTTAAAAGTTATCAGTGACCTGCCAAGTGCTAATTGAATTTACATCATGTTGTCATACTGATTTGTTTTTTTGTTCTTGGAAAAAATGCTGCTGTTGGTCTGGTGGTGAATCCTGCTTTAGATACCGTACTAAGAGAGCCTCCCCATTAGAGGCCCAGGGGAAGATGTTGGAGGATGTCCTTAGATGTGCTGGGATTTTTACACAACTCCCAAAACTCCATGTTTTAAAAAAAGTTCTAGATGATGAGCTCTTTTTCATTATAAGCACAGCAGCACATTAATGGCAAGAGGAGCACACATTTATTTTATAGGGATAACAGTCATGTGACTTACAGATATTGAAATCCACTTATCTGCAGTTTATCCGGTTTTTAAAACTACAGTCGTTTTCTCCTTAATGTTATTAGGATTTCTCTGTCTCCTCATTTTATTCCTTTTTTCCCCCCAAAAATATACATTCATAGAAGTATGAGAAAAGACTCTTTTTACCCAATTTGCTGCTGAGCTCATGTTTTTCTGATTCCCAGAATGTGTGCTTAGCTTAAGCGGCCCTGTGGTACCCTGTTTTCTTACTAAAGTGTTCTGCTGGAGAAGTCTCTGCAGTGTGTTCCTTTTAAAGAGGATATTAATTGCTTTGATGGGGCCCTATAATGACAGCACCTGTCACCGTTGACGTACTTTCTCACTCCTTGACTGACCCGTCTGTGGTTCTGTGGTCCTCAGTCAGTAACCATAGGACTTAGTCACTAATGGAGCCTGAGACCCTCCATGGAGCCTATGGCTGACTCTCCAGGTGGCTCTGCACCAGGCTGCTTGATTGATTAGGGAAGCACTGTTATTTTCATTGCCACAATGGTTTGTAAACTTGGCTTTCATTTTCTTTCTCCCACCATGTAGTGTACCCAATTTAAGACATTACCAACATTAAAAGGTTTACAGAGAAATCAGTGTTTTAGGAGATAGTGACTATCAGGTACCCTTTCCTTTTAAAAAAATACGTGAGCTAGAGACCCACACTTCATGCATTAAAATCCAGTCTGGAGAAAGATATCCAAAGACTGAGTCTGTGGCACACTTTGAGGGATAGGTGGTGCAGGCAGTCCTCTTGATGGGCTGGCACATCCGTTCACCTGCATCCTGGGGTGCACACCCACTCACCCGCAGCCTGGGGGCCCCCTCTCAGTTACGCCTTTGCCATCAGGACTGCTATCCCAACTCCAGCACTGCTGCTTGAACAGCAGTGGCATTAACTTGTCCATCCTCATTCTGATGCTTTATAAACAGCGCAAGAGTGATCCACAGAGGCATAACTTTTTATTTTTTATTCTAAGCCATATACATATGTAAATACACCTTTCGTTTCCTTCTTCCTGCCCCTGCTCTTCTTCCTACTTCCTCTTCTCCTCCCTTTTTGGTACTGGGCATTGAACCCGAGGCCTTTACACTAAGCTGCTTTTGCAGCAGGGACTCACCAAGTTACCACATTGCACAGGCTGTGCTCAAACTCTCCAGCCCCCTGCCTCACCCTCCTGAAGTGCTGAGATTACAAACCTTCCGCTGCCACAGGCAACTCAACCATTCATTTGCTCAGGCTCTTGTTGGCCTGAGACCTGCTGTTGTGTTGTGGGCACTCTTTGTTATCCCTTTCCTATTTTTGGAGCTTTATGACTACAAAATAATCATTGTATTTAGTGTGTGCCCTTCATTCTGCTGAATGCTTTACACATGCTAACGCATTTCACCCTTAAAATAACTCAATGAGGTAAGTACTATATTTTCTTCATTTGTAAAACAGGAAAAGGGGGAAATAGAGGGGTTAATAACTTGCTCTGCGTTCCAGAGTTAGTGTGAGGTAGAGCTGGATTTGAATCTGATCAGTCTGACTTCAGAGTCCCCAACAAAGATAGCCTTCTGAACTATTAGGAAATAAGAGGACCCTGTATTTTGGTGACAAAAGTACTGAAATGTCATGCTTATAACTATCACCGACTGTAAAGGAATTTAGAGTAGGCTGTGTATATCAGTAGATATAGTCAGATAAATCTGAAAGATTCATGTTGTGAAAACCACCGGTCTCTCCCCATTCAGCGTGGTGTACTAAGGGAGTAGAGTCACACTTGCAATGCTGAATGCTAGTTTCTAATATGATCGCTTGCTTTTTTTTTCTTTCAGTTTTGAATTTCAACAGAAAATATTACTGTGATTGAATACGCCATCCATGGAATGGCAGATCCCGAGAGTGTATTTGTTGCATGTCTTGTATTTTTAGCCCTGTTTGCTGGGGAAATTTGGAGCATGAGATTTGAGACTAGATTGTTAACACCAGAGGCTGCTGTTTCTGCTGTTTTGGGTCCTCCTGCTGCTGCTTTGGTGAGGCAGATGGCTAGATTCATTTATGGAAAATAGATATTCTTTCTATTTTGCATTTTCACTTTGAAAAGAACTTTTAATTGTTTGTGCCACATTGCATCATATGGCTTTATTGTGTGCATACACATGCTGTGCGTAGATAATTTTTAGAATTAGGCGGATGTTAATGTATTCGCTTTGGATGGTTGTATCCGAAATCCACTGCTAACTCTGTTAGGCTTTTAGAATTTCCTTCTGAAAGTGGGTGTGTTTGCAGTGTGTATCAAGTATTTTCTGTTCCACCCGCTGCTACTCTCTACTTTGCCCCCACTCCACTGAACTCGAATTCATTCATAAAAGGATTAGGGTTGTACTCATGGGACTGCAGTGCGAACAGTAGACAAGTACAGGTAGGTTATCCCTTTTCCAAAATACACGGGAGCAGAAGAAGGCTTTTGTTTCCAGATTTTGGACTATTTCATAGTCAGAAATGAGCTCTTGGGATGGGACTTGGGTCTAAACATGAAATTCTGTTTGTTTCGTATACATTGCATACACTTGGGCTGAAAGTCATTACAGTGTTTGTAGTACACCTGTGTTTGGACCAGGTACCATCACCCAAGTCAGGTGTGGGGTTTGGCTCTAGGGGCACTGTGTCAGTTCACATGAATTTTCAGGTGTTGGGGGATAGAGATGCTTGACCTGTATCCCATATCAGATTACATCAGGGCACTGCAGGACGTAAGATATCTTCTGATATTGTTTCCAGCAGAACAAGAAGAATGAGGCGAGGCCCATGTTCTTTTTTGACCAGCTGCTTCTGATAGTTATGTAGATGAGGACAGTAAAATTATTCCATGTTTGGTTTAGATGCATTTTCCTTAAATTTTAAAATTTTGATGGTTAAATCTGCTGTGGCAGAACTTGTAGGAAAAAAGGCCAACTGTGTTGATGTTTTAGCTTCAAATAAATGGTTCATAGAGCATAGAGGCGTCTTCATCTTGAGAATGAGGTCTTAGTGTATTCTCCTCCCCCCAGGTGACTACCACTTCATTAAGATGAAAGGCATTAGGGCGCAATATCATGACAACAGTGTAGAATTTGCCTAAGGATGGGTTTTACCAATGCTTCCTGGTTACATAAATTGAAAGCTGTGATTCTCAGGGAAGTTGAGGGAAAATGACAATCCGTTGCAGGCGTTCCAGAAGGTGGGTGGTTGGCAGCAGGTGTAGGAGGCAGGAGACCCAAAAGGCCCAAGAGAACAAAGCATCTTGATTGATCCAGGTGCCCAACCAGCAGTGGGATAACTCAGTCTGACCTAACATCAGCCACAGGCTGTGTTACTTAGCCCAGGTGAATTTGTTTAATAAATACTGGTTGAGAAGATCTGCCTCTAAATTTGTGGTAGTTGTTTAGAGTTTGCTTGGGAGTCATCAGGGGCTTTGTGAGTGATGGCACTTATCCAGTAGTTATTTTTGATTGCATTTAATTTAATAAACCTCGTGGGGGAGATTGAGAAACCAGATGATCATGGATGATGGAAGCTCTGCCAGTAATGTTCAGAACCCCAAAATGCATGCTTTTCAGATGTGGGTGTGCATTGGGATCACTGTCCATCTTGTTAAAATGCATGTTCTGGCTTTAAATCTGAGGAGAGGCTGTGTTTTTGAGAAGCTCTCAGGTGACACTCCATGGGCCAGAGTGTAATTCAGGTTTTTGATTTTCGTTACCAGTTTTCATTTCCAAGCCAATACAAAGTAGATTCATAAAGGAGTATTTAAACAACTGGCAGAAAAATAGGTGATCACATATGTCATTTTTTCCTCAAACATATAGCCGCTTATAAAACCAGTAGACATTTACAGAGTTCTGTGCAAAAGCCTTGAAATTTATTTTGAAATACTGTAATTGGGATCTGGTGTCTGCATTTCATTAATTTCTTGTAATCCCCAGTAAGTTGAGTTTCTCAGAATCTGAACAGTTTGCCCCGAGTCCTGTTTTTATTAAATAAGAGACATTTCCAGTCCTTTTCAGCATTCCATCAGTTTCTCCTATTTTTCTTGATCATGGCTAGACTTAAGACTGAGCTGGAAAGTAAGGGGTAAACAGAGACAGTTAATCAGACCACACAAAAAGTGCAGCATTGTGTGGAACTCGGAGGCTCCTCATGTGCAGGGTCCGCTTGTGTCTCTGCCCAGGCTGCTGCTGGCTTAGCCAACTGGTCCTCCCCTGGCCCGGCAGGCCTGTTCCCTGTGCTGCACACGTGCCGGGAAGTGTTTGTGTCTCCAGCCTCACTAAGTTAAGGTGTAAATAACATTCAGATTAAATTTTCTAAAATCTGCTTGCTAGCATGGTAACTCAGGAACATGCCTCACAAAACTAAGAATGAAGTAACTGAGAATGATTTTATTTTTCCTTTTTTCCCCCTCTCTCAACAGCTTGTAGGGCCAACATTTTTAGACTATTCTAGAAAGATGGTTTTGTCAGAGTGTCAATATTATGAATGGCTGTTTTGAATAAGAGATCATTTATATGAATCTTGGAAATTTTGATTAGAATCTAATAATTTACATATTTGTGGAGTATAGGGTGGTATTTCAACATATGTATACAGCATGTACTGATCAAAACAAATTAGCATTTCCCTTTCATTGTTGTTTTGCATTCAATGCTGTTGAGCTCCTATATTCTAGTTCTTTATCAAATGCACCATTGATTACTGTGTATGCTGAGAACTAGAACTTACTCTTTCCCTATTTTGGTACCCTCTGTTATTGATAGTACCGGGGGTGGAAGCCAAGGCCATTGATTGCATTGTACTACATCCCCACCCCATGCATTTAATTTTTTAGGAGACGTTTTTTGCTAAGTTGCCGAAGCTGGACTCAGACTTCTATCCTACTGCCTCAGCCTCCCAAAGTGCTGGAATCACAAATTTGCATGACCACTCACAGCTTTTAGTATTCATTTTTAAGGAACTTTCACAGTTTTGATCACTTTGTGCCTTAACATCCATCCTGACATTAAGATGACAAAACTGAGGTTTAGAAATTTTTCAGCCAAAGCCAGATAGGTATTAATACATAACACAACTCCTAGAAGCCACCTGTTCAGATGGCCTCAGGGCCCTTTCAGCTACATGATCATGTAATTTTATTTTATTTTCTAGTAGATTGGTTATACTACACTTGGATGTTAGCAGACATCCATTCATTACATGTGACAGGGGTGTGGATGTTTGACCATTGAGCAAGAACAGGAAATAAATGCGTAAAAATCCAAAGCCCCATCTTGCCTTCCTGATCTGCATGGCGTCAGGTTTCTTATGACTCCAAATAGCAGTGGCATTGTCTGGGTGATAAGGGGCAGATGGACATGGGTGAGTAGTGGTTGCAGGGAAGTAAAACTGCATATATTAAAAACTGTATCCTGTAGTTTGGAATAAGTTATTTAAAGTCTTCTGAAGAAATTTCTAAGCACTAGCACTTTCTTAATCAAGAATATATAAAGTGAAAGTTCATCTAAGGTCCGTTGAGATTTTATTTTTCGAAATGCCACGCTTTGTTAGAAATATAATACTAGTTCCTGAATTTTCATAGCTTTCTAAACATCTTCCTCATTAATTTCAAGTTCATGTGGTTTTTAAAATTTTTTTGGTTTTTTTTTTCTTCAGTCATCTAAGGGGAGCAAACCTTCCAACTTGTATTTGAAAGTAACTTAGCAATGCGGTGCAATTGGACTTCCAGTAACAGTTTTTATTAGTATGTCCTTAAAAATTACTCATTTTCAAAAGAGGGAAAATCCAAAGTCCCACAAGTAAAATTCTTTGGCAGGAAAATGTGCGGATGCCTTTTGCGAAATGTCTCCCTTTCTCTGACTGGACAGGCCTTGCACCCCCCTCGGTCTTGGGACCAGAAGTTGCAACTCTTGTCAGCTTCTTGCTTCAGGAAGCTTCCAGAGCCATTTCCCTTAAAAAAAGCAATCAGGAGGTTCACAAGTTTTTTCAGTGTGAGGTATGTGGGTGGGATGTAAGCGTTGAGGGTTTGCTTTAAAGAAATAATGTTGACTGAAAGATTTGTCAGTAAACATTTTTTCACCTTGGGGCAAAACTTTAAACAGCAAATCCATCCGATGTTTTCCAAAGTTTTGCAGGTGATTTGAGATGTGGAGCAGCCTCTGGGATATCAGTGTGGAAAGACAGCTCTGCCCTATCATAGGGTTGGCATAGAAGATGTGGCACAACCAGTTAGTAATAGTTGTCAAATGGTGAGTGCTGTAATGCATGGAGATTCCTGTGTGTATTACGTTAGTAGACTGTCATATATCATGGTTATAGCAAACTTATTGAAGTTCTGTGCCATTAGTATAAATGGCATTAATAACACTTAAGCATGAATTGTAGCCGAAATTTAGACTTGAAAGTCAGTGTCTTAATTCCAGTGCTCCCATTTCTCCCCAGTGGAACTGCTCATCAAACCCATGAATCTCAGGCTTTCTTGTACAAAAACTTCCTTCCCTGTGTTCCCTGGTGAATATAAACCCTGCAGCGTGTGGTTTTTCCTCTGGTTGTTTCCTTTGCCAAATGAGAAGACGGCGACTGAATTATCTTCTAAGTTCCTTCTTCTCTAACATCTTCCCAGTACCATTTGATCACAGTATTTTGATCTTGGCATCTTAAGTATGTACCACACCTTTAGTAAAGGAAGAGAATCTCTGAAATTAGAATTTGCAGGACAAGTTAATGGGATTTCTGGAATGATTAAATTGGCTTAAGAATTTTCTGGAACATACCAACTATGAAATAAATATCATTTTTATGTCTCTTAAAGCAGTGCTTGCACATATAAATTGGACATTCTTCATGTGAAAATATGAAATCCAAAATCTGCAACAGTGGATTGTTATGCTAGGGATGATCAGTTGGGAGAATCTTTGCAGGTGTCTCCCAACCTGTGAAACTGAAACCAGAAGCACTTCTGACTCCAAGCATGTACGATGACGGGCTGTCGCCCTCTGTGTGTAGTTCTCAGTGGAAGTGGTCTCACCGGAAAGGAGAGGGTGTGTGTGGAGGGGTACCTCTTGCTAGACTGACTTTTCCTCCTTTCAAAGAAACGAGATACACATGTGAACTTTCATATTAAAGTTTCATATATAAAGTCTTCTCAGATTACTGGAGTAAATGCCTTGTTTCAGATAAAACACACAAGGCACATAGCATACAGCCTTCTAGTTTTTCTCAAACCAATGACATTTGGTTTTTCTCAAACCAGTTACATTTCGTGCAGAGAATGAAAGGAAAAGGAACCACTTATTCCTTGTTTTTAGTACTTTGTTTGGGCTAGAGGCATGTAGTAATCCTTTTTCTAGGTTTGTGGAACAACATTATCTCATAAAAGGTATGAAACACTGAAGTGACCTGTTATATTTGCAGTGCTGGGCTTGGAACCCAGGGCCCTGTGCAAACTTAGGCAAGCTCTCTACCATTGAGCTGAAGCCCTAACCCTCAAGTAGCCTTTTACATAACTATTGATTAGCATTAATTTGATCACTGAATTTTTTTATACTCATTTGTTTATCATTTGCACAGAAAAAAAATCATAAAATTACGTTGCTGAAATGAACCCTAAGGTCTATAGGGCATGGTGCAAGTCTGTGCTGAACCAAGAACAGATAAACAAGGTAGCTTGCCTGGGCTGTAGAGGTCATCACTGCTGGTCTCTACCCATGTGTCTGGCCCCTTATTTTCTCAGTGTCATCCTTGTCTCCTTTCCCTTTCAGGCTTATAATAACAAAAGTAATCAATAATGGCACAAAAGAATTCAAAAGAATCATACCAGAAGACTAAAGATTATTGATCATTTTGCCCTTCCATTAAAGATGTGTTCCTTTTCTCTCAGATGTTTACATTTTTCTGTAATATCTTTGAAATACAGTAGATGTTTTTCCTATGGCTGTGTTCTGCACTGCTGAGTGCTGGGACCATGATTTGAGGGACACGGGTTAGTTTGGTGTCACAGAGTTAATTGATACGTAGTGACAGAGATTTTCATTATAGGTTGTGTTTGAAGGTGAAATTTAGGCTAGGTCTTAATCTTTTATTCAAATTACTTTACCCTTAGTCATAAAGCTTTTCAGTGTGAATCCATTAGTAGATGCTAAGTGTTTTAATATAATTAAAGTACTCATTCACAGTAAAGAACATATTTATTTCATTTCTACTTACACTGTGTGAAGTTGGTACTGTGAGTTGAAATAGTGAACTTTATAGCCTACCCAGAGGAAATTATTTTGGAATGGTATTTGCTACAAGCCACTAATTCTTAGCGGAAGATGTAAGTCACTCACTAGCATTTTGTGATTTTCCCCTCCCCAAAATCTGTGTTTTCCCGTGCCATGGGAAGGCGAGCCTCTCCTGTCGGAGTGGCTCTCCAAGCCTGTAGTGGTGAGGTGGTGTCACTTCCATGAACACGGGTGTTGCACACTTGGAGCACTCTGGGTGGAGCAGATATTTAATGTGCTGCCTGACTCATGCTGCTTTTGAGAAAGCTTTCAGTGACACATTAATAATACCCTCACAATGCTGTACATCTGCATCCCGAAAGAATGGCTGCTTATTATTTTAAAAGCTTAGTTAGTTCTTCCTCTGAAGTCTCTGATGTCTTGATTTTAAAGTGAAGTTGGCATCTCTGATAGTCACAGGACATGCAAAAAGGCCCCTTGGTGATTGGGCCAAACCTATAAAGTCTAGTACAGTATCTCTGCCCTGCCGGGACAGTGTTAGACACATGGGCTGTTGAGAACTTTGGATTCTTGAAGATCAAGTGTCAGAATATTCAGAGTTTGGCTATTTTTAGCAAGTATCCGTGAAAGATCTTACTTCTGTGAATGGTGGCCAGGTTTAAATGGACAAATCTGGGGTCATCACCTAAAACCATTTTCCACATCACAGAAAGGCAAACATCTAAGCAATGTCACCCAGGGTTACATGAAAAAAAATCATAGACAGCTCCTTTCAATGTGTGTGGGCATGCACTTTTTCCTTTAAACACCTGACATTTAGTGGTTTGAAGTATGTTTAAACAGTTTTATTGAAACGTACTAGAGTAGATCGAAAGATGAATGTTGAGTGGTTAACATAATCCTTCTTTACAGAAATGCACATGTGGTATATATTTTAAATTCTGCAGAGAAATAATGTAATTCATATATTCTCCATCAGCTGATGCCATGGCCTGCATGTCTAAGCAATCGAGTCAGCATCTCAGTGAAGTTATGCAGCATTTTTTTTTTACGTTTCTTAGGTGATTCTCAGTTTGTGAACTGAAGACTAAAAGCCATGGATTTAATACATGTGAATGTGGAAAGCAGTCTTTTTTGAGTTATCCAGAATATACTTGCCAAGCCCGTCTCAGCAAATGTGCAGAGACAGAGGTGACTACTCTTGATTCAGCTGCTCCTGTCAGAACTTGCTGTTCTTCTTTGGATCTCAGATGACATGAAAGGGTGAAATTGAATGGGGATCTAGATTTCTCTTGTTGGGTTGTAAGCCCAGAGATATTAATAAAAGGATACGATTATGTTAGAGATAGGGTAAAATCAGGGAGGAGACTGTAAGGACATAGGGCTAGGGATGGGACCCTAGGTTTCTCTCCTACTTAAGACTGCAAGGAAATCATCAGAGCCTTTTAGGCACATGTGGCAATCAGATTTCCATTACTCTTATGAACAATGAGATAATTCACTTGTAAAGAGAAAAGGTTTGTTTGGATTCAGTTTTGGGGGATCTCCTGCATGATCAGTTAGCGCCATTGTTTTGGACATAAGGCAAGGCAGCACATCACCGCAGAAGTGTGTGGCTGAGAAAAGCCACTCCTCTCAGCAGGTAGGTGGCAAAAGGAAGACACCCCTTGGGGCATATCCCACCCCCTGTGACTTAAGAGTCTTCTGCTCAGCCCTGCCTCTCTGGGCTCCCCTGTTCGCCAGCAGTGCCACCCTGAGGAGGAAGCCATTATTACCGCCTTCTTCAGGACTGCTGGTTCCATATTTGTGTATCAAACACTGTAAACATTTGTGGTTCATTAATGGTTTCATGTGAATACATAATACATTTTTAAAATCGTATCAAAATGAGTATCTGACTTTTTTCTAAACTTAGAATATCATCGGCATCTGTCACTCATCTGTCACCCCTACCATTTTCCTTGGAAGTCATCACTCTGGAATTTTATGCTTTTTCCCGTTTTAAAAATAATATTTTAAGACATAATGTATTCCTAAATAAAGTTTACTTTGCTTCCTTTTGAATTCTATTTAAATTATGTTATGGCATGTATTTTACAGACTATTCTGCAATTAGCTTTTTCACCAAATACTAGATTTCATCTCTTATTGATTATTTTGCAGTTGATTCACTTTCTTAAAGTACAACATTCAGCTGAGTTATTGTATAATAATTGCTCAGGTTTCTGGCAATAATATTTGTGGAATTAGCAAATTTTTTTCTTATAAAAATGCTGTATAGTCACATTTACATCTATCTGATAGGATGCATTTTCAAGTGTTTCTTGTACATCTCAGACTGGGTTGCTCGAAACTCGTGAACATGCTGAGTTTGCAGATAGTGCCAATCATTTTTATCTATGTGTGCACTTAATTACTATCTCTGATTACTAATGAAGTCGAACATATTTTCATGTATTTCATTGCATTGGTATTTCTTCAGTAGAATACCTACTTAAGGTTATTGCCCACTTTTTGTTTTCACTGAATTGTAGGAGTTTTAGGGGTATGTGTGTGTGTGTCTGTGTGTATGTATACACACATATATGCACCTGGACTTATTATGGAGTTAAATCCTGACAAAATCAGAAACTGGAAACCTAGGTTTTAAATGCGTTTAATAAGCCTACCCTGTGGAACATCATAGCTTGGCACCTATACTCTTGTAGATTGGCATTTACCCTTGTGATTATGTAGCTAAGTAGCATCATTATGCAGTTGCACCAAGTATCAGCCTACAGCAGGGGAAGATCAATATCCAAGGTGACAGCTTCCACTGCATATGTATCACTTTTACATGCTTGTTAAGTGGAGAAATCATAGGTTGAACTATCAGTAAAGAAAGCTCACGTTTGTGTCTCTCTTTCGTGTATTATGTGTGTTTAGAATTTTTTTCCCAGTTCATTTTAGATATCTTCTGATGAAGTGGAATTATTTATGGTATGTTTTCATAAACTAATTTTGTTATAATCAGTGTTATTAATCACTATATTTAGCTCCTTTGTGTTAGGCTTAGGAAATACTTCTCAAATTTCACTGAACACATTCTCTATTTTCTTCTAAGAATTGTACATTTCAGTCTTTTGTATTTATGCCTTTAATCCAACCTGAATAGATTCTTTTTTTCTGGGTAGATTTTGAGTTAGAGACTTAATTTCATTTTTTCATGTGAAGGAACAATTGTCCCAGGAATATTTATTGAAAAGTCCTCTCCTTTGCAAGTGATCTGAAATGTCAGCATTGTAATTTGTGAAACTTTTATATGCATGGGAATTTTTAATTCTGGCATTAAATGTTCTTCAAAACAACTCCAACAACTCTACTTCATTTTATTTCCTTCTGCTCTTCTTAAGTACTCTCCACATGACTGGATTGTATGCTGTGCCTCAAAACTGTTCTGTAGTTTCATTCCTCAAATTTTTTGTCTTATACCTCACATTTGCCTTCTATTTTAGGCTTACAGGAAGTCCCCAACTTATGCACATTTGAGTTGGAGACTTTCACAAGTGTCCTGTATATTACTTGTATATTGTATATTATACTTTGTTGATTTACAGTCAAATTCAGCTTTGAAACAATTTTCCTGGAACATAACTCCTTTGTGTGTGGGGGGGCTGCCTTTTTCTTTTTCTCTGATACATTGTAAACTTCTTAAGCAAATCGGACATTACAAGTTTGTCTTTGACGCCTTCAGCTAGAATATTATGTCTTTCATCTACTTGGTATTTGATAGATTATTAAGCTGGAGTTGAAGTGATTGTGGAAACCACCCAGCCTCACTATATTTGCTGTTTTAATCAGCTTTCTTGTCACTAATACCACTTGGCACTTAAACTTTCAATGAAGAAAGATTGAATTTATCTCACCAGTTTAGGAGATTCAGTCCATGGTTGTCTGGATCCAAGATGGAGACTCCAGAGTGCAAGTGTGTGGTAGAGTAAAGAGGCTTGGTTCCTGGTGGCCTGGAGAGGGACTCAGGGGCTCTCTAAGGCACACACAGATGTGCACTTTGCTTATCTGCAGGGCCTTTCTTAATTTGGTGAATGGTTATTACCTACCCTGCATCAACTTCATATGGAAACATATTGATTGAATGATATCTTCAAGGTAATAGCAAGCCCGTAATTCCACCTGACATAAAACAACACTTGCATGTACAAATGGAAGTGTGTTAATCCCTTCTCCTAAATCTCACTAACTTTAGCATTTTTCAGAAATCCAGATTCACAACATGTCTTCTGCATCTAAAAGCAAACTCTGCTAGGGATCTCTGTAAACACACTCAAGTTACAGTTGCAGGGAGGAAGCATTCTCATTCCGCAAGGAAGAAACAGATAAAAAGGAATGGATCAAAGCAAGACTAAAACCTAGGAGAAAGTATTAAATCCTGTATTTCTAGTCTGGTGTGCAGGGCACTTGGTGGTAAGAGGTGAGTTAAAAAGAGCCTGGGGGACCCCACCCCGTGCCCTTGCTAGTGGCAGCCCACGTGTTCTCTCTCCTGGCTGGCTCTGCCGACAGCCTGTAGCTTTCTGTGGCAGATACTCCACATGCCTTGTATCTCGTGTCTGTGGTCTCCACTGCAGCTTTGGCTTCATTCTCACAGCTTCCCGCACTGCACTCGCGGGGCTCCTTTCCTGGCCTTCCAGGCCTGCCTTTGGAATCGGGGCACCACTTGACCCTGTAACAGTTGTATTCTGCATGTCTGTAAAACCAGCATCCCATGGATGTGCCAGGGTCTGCCCTCAGGAGGATCTGGAGCCGGGCCCCCGTGGATCCTGGCCTTTCGGGGCCTTGCTGGTAGAGCATTATGAAATGAATTCCAGGAAATCAGTTTTCTAGGAAGCTCTTAAACAGGGGGCCCAGGGACACACTTCTCAAATAAAAGACTGAGACTCATGCACCCTTGACCCTGTGATGAGTGAGGTTTTACTCATTTCTGAGATGCTCTCAAAACATCTGTCTCCGTGTCCTCGATGATGTACTTAATCTCCTTCTAATGTTGCTAATCTCTTTAGGAGTCACACCTGCCTTGGCTCTGACTTTACACGTGGTATCGCAGGGCAAAAACGTGTTTTGAATTTATCTGCTCTGCCTTTTGCTCCTGATTTGCATCATAAATCTGGATAAAAATGACTCATAATACCTATGCCATGTCCTAAATATTGGGCTTCTCTTAAATTTTCCTCTGCCAGATTAATTCATCCATTGTCCTTAATCTCAAGCTCCAGAAAATTGTTGCGACATGAGCAAAATGTAGACAGATTTTCTGCTGCAAGCCTTTTAGCTGAACTGCCACTGGCATCCTTGTTCTCAACTGAAACCTCCAGAATATGGTTGTTTCTATCGTCTTTCTGCAAATTCTTACCATTCTGGTCTTCTGAGCCTTGACCATAATAACACATCAGGCTTTGCTTGCAGCTTTCTAGGGTTTCTCTAGCCTCTGTCTACAAACTTTTCCAAAACTCCTCCTGCAGCACCCCTGCAAAGGTTTCTAAATCACATGGTCAGGTGGAGTCACAGCAAGGATCCTGCTTTTCTGGTGTCAGTATTCTGTATTAGCCCACTTTCCTGTCATGATCACAAAATACCCATTGCCCGCAGTTCAAGGAGGAAAGGGTTAATTGAGCTCACTGTTTCAGGAGATTCGGTGCACGGTTGTCAGGCTCCAGTGCAGAAACCTCATGCCAGAAGGGTGTAGAGGAGCAGAGCTCTTAGCTCCTGGTGGCCCGGAAGCAGGGCGGAGGACCAGCACCTGAGAGGAATCCTGTGTACTAGCAGCCACAGCCTGCTTCCACGGCGCATCTGGCACTGTGCTCTAGGCTTGAGGTTACTGAAGATACAAGACCCAAACAAAGGAGTCCGAACCTTCCATTGAGTTTGTTAGATATCTTCAGTGAACCACCATTAAATGCCCATTTACTTGGGTGAAATCATTATACTGTTCCCACATAGTAACATAAACACCTGACTGGGCGTGGTGGCATACAGGCCTAATTCCGGTACTCTGGAACACCTTGGCATGAGGATCACAATTTCAAGCCCAGTCTGGGAAATTCAGTGATTTAACAAAGTCTCAAATGGTAAATAAAAGGTCGGGGGCGGGTGCTGAGAACGTAGCTCAGTGAAGCGCCTGAGTGCAGCTCCCTTTACTAGAAAAAGATCTGGGAAAGTAACATGTTTTTTTAAATTATTAGCCATTTTCATGGTAGTCTAAATTAGCTAAAGAACTTAGTACATGTGTTAAGGTCTCAGGTCAGGGGAATTTTGCTAGAAAAATTCATGCTGGGTGTATTAGTCAGCCCCTCCCACCCTCACTAAGCCATAGTACTGGACACTCACAAGATGAAGAAAGGTTTGGTTTAGCTATTATCTTCATGAGATTCAATTTGTAGGCCGCTGGCTGCCGCGTGGGACACCATGGTGAGGGCATGGAGGAGCAAGGGTGAGCGTTTCATGGTAGCTGAGGGCAAGAGCAGGGGAAAAGGGCCAGAGAGCAATGGGCAAGGGGCCACTGACAGTACTCAGGGTCACACCTCTGTGATCCTCCTGGACACACGCAGAGATATGCTGTAGTTATCTGGTATCCATGTCTAAACCCAAGGAACTTGACATATCAGGAATAACAGTCGTGAAGTCTAGTGAAATTGGGCTACTTCTTTGGGAATGTATGTAATTGGAAGAAGACTGAACGCACATCTTTTGATTTAAGGGTTTCAAAAAGAGTCACTTACAGAAAAAGAAATGTAGAGAACGGGATAAGGATACCAGCTAAAAACCTTTTGGCCCAAGGGATCACCCAGGAAACAACACAGACAGTTGATGATGGTGTTGCAGAGAATATTCAAGAGGGCTGGGATGAAGCATTTTGATTGGATTCGTGAAGGCAGACTCTCAATACTGACTTCACCTGGCTCCTGGGCTGCTGGGAGATTCTAGGCAGGACCTCAGAAAGTTGAACCAGTGAACCGGCGGGGCTGGCAGTAGCACTGTCATGAGTGAAGGCTTTATTTCCACCAGATGCGTTGTGAGAAGGTAAATTATTAGTTTTACCCAACCAAGAGTCTAGGAAAATGTCAATTGGATATACTCTAAATAGTGGCACATTTTTGATGAAAATATTCTTTTTTTCTATAAAGATGTGTTTTTTTAAGAAGTGGGAAAATAGGAAAAGGAATTTTCAGTAGATATTCCAAATATCATCTCTGGGGACCTCTTTAGGTAGAGTCTGTGCCCCTCACTCTATGTCTGTTGGTCAGCAAATGTCTGTTGGTCCCTCTTATGCTTCACATTTTGCAAGGAGGAAAAACAACCAATTATGTGGTGCTGAAATAAATATTTTGGTACTGCTGTTCTGAAAATGTTCATGTCTGGGTAGCAGGTGCTAAGTTTGTTGTATGATGTGCTGTTTATCCTCAAAGCCTTGGGTATAAATATCTATGCTTGTTTCCAGCAACTGGCCGAACCTAGTACTTAGAGACCACTGGCAGCAAGTCCTCAGAGGAATGGTAGAGAAGTGCTTTCAGTTAACCCACAGAGCCAGAACCCGCGTCACTTTCTCCCTCTCAAGATGAGGATCACCTGTGATTAAATTGCCGCTCTGATATTCAGAACACAGGTCTTTGAAACTCTCCCAAAACAACTTTGAAAAGTTCTCTCCTTCCTGTTACATCAGTTTCATCTCAACATGGGAATGAATTATATTTTGGATTATGTGGTTTCTCCTGACTTTCGAAGACATAAGTAAATTAAGAGACATTTGTACGGATCAGTTTTCTCACTGCTGTTACAAAATACCTATCACCCACTCAGGTGAAATGGAACTTTTCAAACACAAGTGAACTTGCTGTTTCCTTCCTTTTCATTCTATCAGGGCTGCAAGCCTACTGGCTGGTGGCACCTGTAATAAGGTTGATCTTTCTCCTTCCGTTTGCTGACCTCCATGCAGTCATCTTTGAAAACATCTCACAGACATACCACAGAAATCATTTGCTTTACTAATCTGCTAGGTCTGTCATAATTCAGTCAATTTAAAAGTCATGTTTAAGGGTCGGTGTATACATCCCATACATTTGATTATGCTAAGGGCAATTATACATATATTTTTTCCAATTACATTCTGTACTTTGCCCACTTCTCACTAAATATATGGACTTTTTCAGGCAAAGTTAATTAAGAATAGAGCAATCAGTCTTTGGCAAGTACCCTTCTCACCTTCTTGAACTAACTTTTAAAGAATTAAATCCAAAGTGAATAAAACATAGAAAATAACAATCTGAAGGCCATATTTCTTGGTACACTGTCTCAGCATGAAGGCTTCCATCCATCTTTCCCCACCATTCCTCCCAGCCAAAGCATTCACCTCCATATAGAAAGGTTCCACAAATCCCAATTTGCAGAAATGTTTCTCCTAATGTGTATGTATGTATGTATGTAACTGTACTAGGCATTCCTGTTTAGTATTTGTCTCTGTGGCAGGTTGTATGTAGTGTTCCCCATAAAGCACCTAGATGATCGGGGCTTGTTTTCTGCATGTTGTATATTTATTGTTTGGGATCATTTAGTATTCCCAGGAGTAAGTGAATAGATGAATGAATGCTACCAACTAAAATGAACTCTTGTGTGTTAACTGAGCTCTGCCTTGAAAATTGTACGTGGTATTTGTGTGCTCTGTGCCATTCATTTTATTAAATGTTTAAGCTATATTTGCTTTAGTTCTTACAGGAACACTATGAAGTATACCATTACTATGTGTTTTATTAAAAAAGCAAATTCAGATATATTTCCCCAAATTTCCACTTCCAATATGTAAAGCAGAGATTTGAACAGAAGGTAACCTAATTCTAACACAGGATTCATTTGTCACCTAAGTATCATGTCAAGGTGTCTTCTTTATAACTTTATAGCGAAAGCATGCATATGAGTTCCAGGGTTCTGTGGCAAGAATATGCCTTTCAGAGCCAGCTGTAGGTAATTTCCTAAGTACATTGCCCCAGTTATTCCTAATCATGAGGAAGGTCCCTTGAGTAAATGCAGGGTGCAATCTTATCATTATTTTTCCTGCTTTCTCTGATACAGAGACGCAGTTTATAGGTCATAACTTTTCCTAGTGTGTGCCTGTCCTTGGGCACTCGTCTTGTTTTCTCTGTAGTGTCTCCAGCAGTGTAGAAATGAGGGAGGAAGTCTGATCCTCGGGGGCACTGCAGGCTACCATCTGCTGGCAGCCTCCCTTCTTGGTCTCATGTTGGCTGATGGCTGGACAATACCTCAGGTGGTCCTTGCTGTGTCAGAACTAAGTGGACTAAATTTGCAATCTTAGTAGTAAGACCTCTTCCATGGAGTTAGAATTATATTGTGTATGACATGACGTTGCACTGGGCAAAGATTGTACACTGTTGATATATGAACTGAGAGTTGGAGGTGTGAATTATAAGCAAAATCATCACCTCACGTAAAATTAGTAACTTGCATTTCAAACTAAGTTTTTGTTGCCTGAGAACTCACTCATGAGTCTTAAGCCTTGGCAGATGTCTTGGTTACCCGGTACCCAAAATTAAGGAAGGAAAGGTTTATTTAGCTTACAGGTTTTGGGAGTTTCAGTCCATAATCAACTGGCTCCAAGGCAGGGTCGCATGGCGCTGGGGCAGCACTTCAAGGAACAACCAGAGCAAAAGAGGGAAACAAACCTCTTCTGCCTTATATTGTACAGAGGCCCCCACCCCAGGGTGTGTGTAGCACTTACAAAATCTCTGTGCTCTCCTCTTGTGAAGGATGAGGACATTTACAAGGTAAGAGTCTTGGCTCCCTGGTGAGTCTCTCAAACTTCTAAACTTCTCAATTTGACACAGTGTATCTATCATAACAGTAGATATTAGATCAGAGGAAGTAACATATCTTTAACAGATATATGTGCTATGCTAGCCATATAGCAGACTATTTAGTCTTTGACAAGAGAAAACTGAAATAACAGAGAAGATAGAATTGAAAGGCATTAATTAATTTTACCTGGGTTGGGCCGGGGATTTAGCTCAGTGGCTTAAGCGCCTGCCTGGCAAGCGCGAGGTCGTGAGTTCGATCCCCGGTACCCAAAAAAAAAAAAAAAAAATTTTTACCTGGGTCATAAGTGATTGCAACCAGTAGCTCTGAATTTAAAAAAATACACCCTGAAAATACTGAGTGAACTGACAGTGTTCCTGCCTAGAATGTCTTACATTCTTGTAGCCATAGCTACTATGATTGGGATGAGTATCTGGCAAAGGCCTATGTGTTAAAGGCTTGGACCTCAGCTTGTTGTTATGGGGAAGTGTTAGAAATCATCAGAAATGGGACTTAGTAGAAGGTCTCCAGGTCACTGGGTGTGCCCTCGGAGGAACTGTGGGACTCTGCTTTATTTTTTATTAAATTCCGGGCCATCATGTGCCAAGCAGCTTTGTTTACCGTCTGCTCCCTGGCATGTTGCATTGCTTACCCATAGGCACAAAAGCAGCAGAGACAACTGAGCAAGAACTGTACCCTTTAAAACTGAGTCAAAATAACTCTTTCCTTTTTCTTAGTTGATTATCTTGGATGTTTTGTTATACTAACAGATCGCTGACTAACAGAAAAATGGCATACTTTAGACTGGATAATTGATTAAAAATTTACTTTTCACAGTTTAAAGACTGACATATTCAAGACCAGTGCACTTGCCCTGTTGAGCCTTGTTGTCTGCTGTCCTGATGGTGTCTTCTTGTACTGGTTGGGAAATAAATCTCTTCCATTAGAAACTGACACCATACTCCAATGAAAGGAGACATAAAATGCCATGACCTCACAGCCAAGTGGAGCAAACTCTCTGCCTTAAAGCCCGCGTAAAGGCATTGATTCTATCCATGAGGGTAGTGTGCTAGACCTCTGATCACCTTCTAAGTCATTACCTCTTAACTCTGTTGCACTGGGGATAAAGTTTCAACATGGATTATGGAGGGATGCAAAATATTTGAGCACAACAATCTGTCAGATTTCAAAAGGGCAATAAAGTGCTATGTGGGGAGTCAGGTCGCTTTAGTTAGAATGCAGTATTTAGAGCTTATTAAGTATATGGGCATAAGAAAATTACTTAACCTATGAATCTCACCACCTATGAAATGTAGGTGAAATAGTACCTGCTACATCAAAGTATTTTAAGAGTTAAGTAAATGATTATATGCAGCGCACTTAATAATAATGCATATTATTTATTCTTGTGACTACTGTTGTTGCTAGAAACCAGCATGTAAAAATAAGAGCTACTGTAACTGCCATAAAAGATTTTTAATTCTAGTGAGAGAGACATTAATATAAAGTTCATAAGTATAAAGTTGTGGGAAGTGAAGTGAAACATGGCAGAAAGCTGGTGGCAGTGCATCCAAGAGCTCCCCAAAACTCGTAAATGAGAGTTTATGCAGCAGAAGTGATATTGGAGTTGAATGATCAGTTTTGGGTAGAAATCATGCATGAAGATGTAGGAGACAGCATTGGTGTTGAGGTAGGTAAGATTATAGCCTTTTGTTTGAAGAAGTATTCCTACCTCTCCCTTACTATGAACTGGGAATCTTTGTATTTGCCTGAATATAACCTTATATTCCATGGAGAAAGGAAAAACACCCATGTCATTTAGAAGAGGTGACCATCGGTTTGTTTTGAGTTGTTAGTGTGGAAATCTGATCCTTTCCACAAAGTCATTCCTAACAGTCAAGTGGGGAGGGCAGAAGAAGAAGAGCCAGTACCTTCAAGAAAATGTGTGGGCTGTGAAAGGAAGACAATCTATAGGTGAAGGAGAAATCTTCAGAGGACGGAGAGAGGTGTCTGGTTGACCCTAAGGATAGGTGAGTGGCAAGGGAGGGAACCCCCACAGTAATATTGTTCAGGGTAGAAATTATTGCTGGGAATACCTTCTTCATCTTAATGCTGGTGTAGAAATGAGCTGTTTCAATAGAATCAGCAAGCAGATAGGCGCTGAGGTGGGTACCTGGTGTTGTTTTCCAGGCACGGACTCCAGAGTGCTCCGTGTGTTACTGTGGGTAACTCCTCATCACATTGCTAGTTCATTTTTTCCTTTTCCAAGCGAGCACTTTAGGCGGGCTGATTTCCTTTTTTTCTTCCTCTCTGAAATAGAGGAGTGCTCTTTAGCACTTTTACCCTTTGAAAATATAAAATCACTCAAGGGCTTTCATATTTTCAAAGGGCAGAAGCAACTTTAAGAGAGAGAGGAGTGCAAAAAGCTGACTGATCTTTTTTTAAAGTGCTATAATGAAAACATGGATGAGACATATCCTCGGGGCTTGTGTGTGTGGATGCAGTAGAAAGGTGGATAAGATGGTGAGGGCAAGAGGGCAAGGACAGGTGCATATTCGAAAAGCATAGCTGCGCCTTCATTGCCAGGAATTTGCGTATTTTTGCCTTATTAACTCATTGGAGAAGGAACAGTCTGTATCAGTGTTCCCTAGGCCCTTGCCGGGTTCCAAATAAGAGGTTCCCCTCAAGATTTTAATTAAGAAAACAAATACTTCTTGTTTTATCACTGATCTGCTGACTCTGTGACTCCCGAGGATGAACTCATAACCATCAGGGACTTGTCAGTGTTGCCCCTAGTGAATTGCCTTCGGGGTGACAGGTATAGTTATGTCCCCTTGAAGATGCAGGGGGAATGGTTCACCTGTCGGGTAGGAAACAAATCACTGAGCCACCAGCCAAGCCCATTATCTCAGCCTGGCCCCATACCTGCAGTTCCGCAGACAACTCTGGAGCGGTCCATCATTCGAAAGGGACATATTTTACCCAATGAGGTGCTTACTACCAGCAGCTACGGAAATAATCTCGCTTGGGCTGTGTTGGCAGCGCTGGAGGATGACATGCCTTGAGAGATGGGCTGCTTGCCGCCTCTGCAGAGCACACGCGGCACAGCGTTATTTGTGAGAAGGGTTTATTTAAGTTATTATTAAATATAAACTTGAACAATAGCATCTGGAGTTTCTGGCAGCTGTGCTTCCTAAATGCCATTTGCCGGAGATTTTATCCTTCCTCTGGAAACCCTGCTGGTTACAACATTCACACATAGGCAAAGGCATTTCTCCAAGCCCTGTGCTAAGAAAGCACCCAGAGCATTCCTGGCTTTTTCCATAATGAATGGCATTGGGATTTGTTAGAACTGTATGCAATAGTGAATGTATTTTGCCATTTTAGTGACTCCGTGGTATCCATGGCCCCGCCTCCTTCATCCCTGTGTCCTTTTTGTGATGTAAGGATAGCCCTGTGCCTCACCTAGGTTGAAGTGCTAGGCAGCTGCTGTCCTCCTGACCTGCACTCTCAGAGATCCCTTTGTCTCTCTACACTGCCGTGGACAGGAAGTGTCTCAAGTGATAGGGTACTACTCTTCCTTGAGTGCATAGCAGGGAAAGGATTAATTGGGAAGCTGTGTAAGCGCTTATGGTGTTGCTTCCGATGGACTCACTCATCAAAGGGCTGCTTAAAATTCATGCATAGTCACAACTGAGAGGGAATACCTAAGCCTCATAAATAAGGCAGACCTATCTTAATTTATTGCCAGTACCTTCTCTACCCACATTGAGCTATTCAGAACCCTGCACAATTGATGTTTCTTTCCTCCAGTTATTTCAGTAAAAAATGAACTCTATTTTATGCCACACAGGCATACTAATAAACCAGTGTTTTGCTGCTTATAAAGGCAAACTGTCACCTGTTAAAATATGTAACTGTCATAGAAAGATAAAAAAGGATCATTTAATAATGATGAACAATGTGCATGTGGCATAAAAGGAATCCAAAGGTAAACAGTAGTTTATTACACTGAGGCCAGCCAGGGTGTTCCATGGAGGACTTCGGTGCTCATCTCTGCGTGCTTCCCTTAAAGGATGCAGTCCTGCTTAAAACTGTGTGTGTGTGTGTGTGTGTGTGTGTGTGTGTGTGTCTCGGAAGCTCGTAACTGGTTTAGAATAGGAACTGCTGTTCTGTAATGGAGGGAAAAGTGCTTTTCAGGCATACTTTTTTTAAACTCTGAGAAGAACAGTCTTAAGTGCTTTATGTTGTTTTCTAGATTTTTTTTTTTAATAATTGGGAGTATGTAGTTCTTTTTTTTTTTTTTTTAAGCAGGTCTGTGAAGGAGATTGTTCTTAATTAAACCTTCAGCCAGAGATATCTCTAGCAAGAATATGTCTGATGTCACTAAGTAAAGCCAGATATAGAAAGAGTAAAAATGGATGATAGTAGTTGTTTGGGCTTCTTGGTCTCTGCTGGTTTTTGAGACTTACCACTCTGAAGGACAGCATGAGCTTTCTTCGTGATGTGAAGGGGGATGCCAGGCAGTGGACAATGTCACATTCGTAGACCGACATCTAAAATTTTAAGTCACGGGAATCCCTTGGCTCTCGTGCAAATAATAAGAGATTATGATGAAAATGGATTCATGGTTAAAAACTTCAGTTATGGTATATTAAAATGCAGGGAATTAAAATTCAAAACGATCATCACAACAAGAGTGTCTTCTCCTTTAGTATAATTTCTCCCATTTCCAGGTACTGTAGATTTACATAGATCAGTGTCTTGGAAACTAGAGTTTTGCTTGGTGAAATCAATAGTTAATGTTTCTAACGTTGCCCAGTAGAGTCCTGGCTCTTATAAGTATTTAGCCTTTTATGTTAGGTTCAATTTGAAATGTACTACAAGCTTTCTTAACTAATGGGAGCCTCCATATAAGCTTCAAACTATGACAACAATAAACATTTGAGGCATAAATTTAAAGCACTGTATTCAGTGGGAAAGAGGCCTTCACCCCAACGAGGAAATTAAGATGGTGCTGACAGAACTAAGAAAAGCTTCATACAGGAGCCAGAGAGAACCAGTGCCTGGGAAAGAGGATCAGTCAGCTTGGATCCCACCTTCATTATACGCTGAAACGTTTGCTGCTTCCCAGTGAGGTTCCTTGGGTTGCTCAAAATAATGTCTTCAGCAAAGTGATTTTTGGACAAACAAAACCATCACTTTGTAATTTCAAGGTGGATCCTGAAGGACTAGGAACTTGAGCAACCCTTGCCTGCCTCTGTCAGATTTTCCTCCCTGCTGCAAAACACCTGAGGAAACGTAAAGGCAAAATTTGTTTTGGTGCTGGCTCTAATCCATGGTTGCTAGGCCCTGTTGCTCTGGGTCTAGAGTGGTGTAATACATGATGGTGATAGAGAAGAGCTACTCCGCTCAGGATGGCCAGGAAGCAAAGGAAGGAGCCAGGGACCCAGTGTTCCTCCCCAGGTACAATGCCATACCTAACTTCCTCCACTAGGCCTCCCTGCTAAAGGGCCTGGCACTTCCGGGTTGTACAGCGGCTGTGAATCAGTGCTTGAACATTATAGGCCTGGACTTCCCATGTCCATGGACCAGCTTCTCTTCAATACCAGAACCTCTCTCTAAAACTTGCATGCTATTTTATTTCTCCCTCAGAACTGAAAGTAGTTCAGTTTATGCCTTTATAAACGGACTCCTTGATAATGTAATTTGGGCCAAATTTATCATTGCACTTTCATATTTCACCCCAGGCCACTGTTTCCTGTGTGATTTATGTGCCAAACTCAGGACCTTGTCATGGTCTTTTCATAGCTCTGCACCCTTGCATATGTTTTTTCCTGAGATACAAAGTTGCATCACCTTTTTGTATGGCTTATGGACTCCTGAAGCCCACTTGGAAGGTGAGTACCACTGTAAATTTTTCTAATAATATCAGTGAGCAAAATGAATCATTTCTCTCCAAGGCCAGCACTTAAAATAATACATCTTTGGTATGATAATAAATTTCCTGTTTCTATTCCATTGTGCTCAAGTTTAGGGCACTATGTTTATTCATTTGTCTGTAGCCCATTATATTTAAAAATGCTAGTGTAGTTTTTCATTCAACTTACTGGTATTGAAGGTCTGCCTCTATAGATTTGTGTCCAAACATTAAGACTTTAGGCTTTAAAAGACTATTTGAATTGTAAGCCTTTCTGACAATAGAGGAAATGTAAGAATATAAGCTAAACAAGTGATCTGTTTTTAGAAATTGGAATTAGGTGGTTGGTTGTTTCTAGTTCTTCCAGCCCTCCTGGATAATTCATATTTGATCATTGATTTGCCTTGTGGCTTACAACATTCTAATTCGAAAAATGACAGTAAATAGTATTCATTTTTACGGTAGTAGATACAGACTCCATTAGTGCAGAATTGCCACACATTTGTCTGACAATTTTTACTTTCTTGCTAAAGTTCATGTCAGTCTTTGTTTTAATAAATCTCCTGGGATGGGGAGAAATAATTTACATTTTGGGGTTAGCAAAATGTCCATATGTCCCTCATTGTTTGGTCCAGGCAAAACTGTAATTAAACAAGGTCATGTGGTTTATAAGGTAAAATGGCAGTTGGGAGAGTAAAAATGTGGGCTAGCCATAGAATTTAAAGATCAGATTTACAACACAGGCTGGAGCTCATCAATGCATTGATCTATTTGCTCAGGCACTGCAGATGTTGTATCTGCAAACAAATAGGTAGTAAAAACAACTCACAAGTCATCCACATGGGGCTTTCAGTGGGAGCTCCTGAGGTGCAGGAGCAGAGTATATTTTATGTGAAATGATTCAAGTATATCAAAGACAATGAGAATATTTTGCAATCATTATCCATCTATCTGCACCAAACTTTGTCAAATATCTGGTTTTTTATCTAGAAAGTAGTAAAATGCGTTAAGCTTGAATTATATGTGAGACGAGAATTAATTCTTGTGCCCACTTAGGCTACTAGCAGGACCAGCCTGTGGCATATGAGATGTCTTGAGAAGAACGTTCGCCCAGCCCAGAGGTTGTGTGGTGGACAGCTCAGTGATAGCTTAATCATGTGAAAGCGGTGCCTGGTTCGTCAGTATTCCTGCAGATGTGCAGACCAGTATATTCAGAATTGTCCTAATATGGCAAACACAGGTGAAACCGGAAGAAAGTGGAGGAGATCTGCTTTTTTGTGTTGCTGTGTAGTCTTCTATATTGGGAGGAAAAGCAAGAATAAACTCAAGTTTGCTAAGAAGTCCACCAAATCATTTCAAACTGGTCTTATTTGAGTTACACATGGCAATACATCCTACACATAGTTTATGTTAAGACTATTCTTAATGAGATTATAAAGCTTTTAGCCAATCATGTCACCCAGTCCAGGTACTGACATATGATGATTAGCAAAGCATGTTATACCACATCTACCCTCCTCCAGAGATTCTTTTTATTTTAGGAGCAGGAATTTGTAAGCTTTTTTTGGTAAAAGACAGATAGTAAAAATGTTAGATTTTGTAGGCTATATGCTCTTAGAGCTACTGAATGCCAGTGAGGAAGGCAGCTATGGATAATCTGTTAATAAGTGAATGTCACTATGCTCCAATAAAACTTCATCTGTAAGACCACATAGCAGACTGGATTTGACATGCAGGGTCATTTGCTAACCCTGCTTTTGAGCTTCATACAGAAAAACTTGTGAGAATGATATGCTGTCTGAAAGGAGCGTGGAACTGTTCCATGTGTAGGAAGAATGGATGGAGATGAGAAAGATGGCCCCATGAAGGAGGTGTGGAGGTTGGATGATGGCTACCTGAAGATTTGTATTTCTGTCTGTATTTGTTGAAATTTTCCATAACAGAAACCATCCTCTAGGACATTAGAGAACCTAATTTGTTTTTCCACAGTATTTAAAATCAATGTTCAATTTACTAGTTGATAAAATTTTCCTCAAAATCAAAACAGAATTCCCTTAAATTTGTTAATAAATGCTTAGAAGCTTATTTGCGGTTTCTTTGTGCCAAAGACAATTAGTGACATGCCATCGCAAGAAGTTGATTTCTCTTTTGTTTGGGAAAAAAATGACTAAAATTCTATACAACCAACATTATGTGTTCTTTTGATGACAAGTAACTTTTGGGAAGTGCTAAGTGCTGTTGAAGATTTAAAGAAAAAAACAATACATGGAAAGTTTTCCAGATGATTAGATAAAAGTATAGGGATTTCAACATCTCAGAGCTTATGGTAGTTGTTAGATTATATTCTAGGTAATGTTATTTCATAAGCCGTCTCAAATTTGGTAACATAAGATAGCCATTTTATTCTTGTATTTGGAGCATCAGGACATAAAGACAATGGCCTGTCTCTGTTCCATGATGTCTGGAGCCATAGCAGGGACCATCTGAATGCCTGGATGTGATGGCAGTGATTGTTGCTGAAACTGAGGGGAATTATTTTCCCCTATCTTTGGTATTTCAGTCAAGACGAGGCTTAGCTGGGGTGGTCAGCAGAAGACCTTCATGGGCTTGTTTACCTAGAATAATTTCCCATTCCAACACAGAGGAAACATGCCAGAGTGGAATTCCCTAGATAACAAACGTTTCAAAAGAAGCAGACAGAAGGCAGGACCAGACAAAAAACCCAGGCCTGGAAGTCCCATCTGCCATACTGTAACAGATTGAAGTTATAACCCAGTGCAAATTGGCAGAAAGAAGACTTAGAATTTACCCTGAAATGAGAAGGTCAACCTATTAGGACCAAATATAACACTGCCACTGTAATTGAACTTTTGTTTGGTTGGGCCATTAATAGAACATTGTACCAGAGAAGATAGATTTCAACGGCAAACAATACAAACATTGAAAGTATTTTTGCTGATGGTGTTGCCATTTTGTTTGGGATAAAAAAATTTTTTTCCAGCATAAGGTTAATGAGAAACTACCTCACATAAATATTTTCCCTCCGTCGTTTATGATTTTAGCTCTAAAGTGATTTAGAACCTTTATCCATGCGGTACAAAGAGTAGCATATTGAATCAAAATAGCTAAAGTTAAAAGATCAAGACTTTTAAATGATTGTACAATCTTAACAGTGTTTTTTGCTGAGCTAGTAAATGATCGTGAATGTGTATTAATCTATAATGTGTATTAATCTATAATGTGTATTAATCTATATATTAATCTAGATATTCTCTAGTTGTCTTAGCAGAATAACCTAAAATATTATCAAACGTAAGGTGAATAGCATATACTTGCTTTGAAAAAAAAAAAATCATTCCTACTTTTCTGACCTTTTGTGTGGCTGCAGATGTCACTAGAATTCTAACCAGCAAAGTTATTGAAAATGTTCCATTAGGATTTTTCATCATTATGGAAATAAGTGAAAACAAGTGATATAAAAAAATCCTACATGTAGAAAACATTTAAAAAGTAAAATGAAAGTTTCAAAATAACTGCATTAGCCTGTGAGTTTGTTGCCAGATATTGTTTCCTGTAAACTCTCACCTATTCACTTAGGAAACTTAGACACAAAATTTTAATAAACCTACGCAAAAGTCTTCTGATACAATTTTAAGTGGCTTTCAACCTTCATGACAGTAATAAGGATGTGTGCTAAGAAATGCACTAATTGATTTCGTTTTTACATGGACATCAAAGAGTGTGTTCATCCAAAGTAAAGTGGCAGTGAAGCCAAAAAGCATATCTGTTTCATATTTTTAATCCCAACTGGTTAGGGCAGTGCCAGACACTTCTTATTACTGTTTGTACTACTGCTGTGCCAGTACCAATCTCACCTCTGGTCTGTATGCAAGGCATTTTGGTTAGTATATAAGTATATTATTTCATTTAGTCTGAACAGTAACCCAGCAGCTCAGGTGTTGAAAGTGACTGAAGTGATAGGGTTTGGTGATAATCCAAGGTCATGTAGATAAGTGAAGGGGAGGCACAAACCTCTGCCCAACTTCAGTGTTCAGTACAGCTCCAGTGCCACTTTCCAAGCAGCATCCTCCAAGAGGTCTTCAGTAGTACAAAATGAGATTGTAAAGCGTGGATCAGGGTGAAGTCTCATTCTTTTTTCTGTTAGGATAACACAATAACAGGTGTACCGTGATGTACAACGGGAGAAGAAAGAAGTTTTATTTAGCTTATAGTTCAGGAGGTACGAGAGCATGGTGCCTTTTAGCCATATCACGTGGCGGCTGGCCTCACGGTTTGAGTATGTCTGAGGATGGAAGATAGCTGGGTGATGCAGGAAGCCATAGAGAGCTGAGAGAGCAGATTGTGTTTTTTAATAACTCACTTTTGTGAGAACAAACCTGGTCCTGTAGGATCTACATTAATCCCTTCCAGTGGTGGTGCCCCATGACCTAATCACCTCTCATTAGGCTCCACCTCGAAAGGCTTCACTGCCTCTCACTTTTGCCACACTGGAGGTCAGATTTTAAGCATGTGAACCTCTGGGGGCACACTCAAATCTGATCTGTTTGACTATACTGTTGAAGGCTTCTCTTGTGAATAAAAGGAATTGAGGGAAGGTGTGAAATGAAACACCTGAGATAGGAACTTGTTTTCCCCACCAGCCTTAGGATTTAATCCAAGATCTACCTAAAATTCTTGTTTACCTGCTGTGTATTGCTTGTTTCGTCTTGAGCAATCCTCTGCTAGATTCTCCAGTGTGGTTTGGTAAACTCATTCTGAAGCTTGCAGCCTTCCCTTGGGCTTTGGGTTTTGAGATGGTGAATAACATTAGCAGCTTTGAGAAGCTGGAGCTGCCTCCAGCTGGTGTGCAGGAAGTTCAGGCATTGCCGCACCTGCTACACTCACATCACTGATTTAATTCAGCAAATGACCATCTACCGCAGTACAGCCACCATTGGTACCAGATGAGCTTTCTGAGAAACTCTGTTTCTAATTGAATCAGGTTCATTGCAATCCTTATTTATCCCTCTTTTGACTTTTTGAATAGCCTGAACAACAATAGTAATCCAACATGCTGTCTTTCTTAATTAGTTACTATAGCAAATGGATAGACTGCGCAGCAGTGGCTGGTGCAGTATGTTCTTCAGATTATAAGTAAAAAATTTGTCCTGTCAGATTCTAAATTATAAAGTCTAAGGCAGAGCTTTCACTGCTCGTTTATATTCTTATGAACTTCGTAGCTTTGCGCAATTTCTATTGGACACCTGTTTCATAGCCATATTAAAGAGTGGCTCCCTGCCTGGCAAGCACAGGGTCCTGAGTTCGATTCCCAGTACCAAAACCAAAAAGGAACATAATGTACAGTACATTTATAGACAGTCATTCCCAACTTACAACTTAAAGCTCTATCCTTGTGTCTACAGTAAAAATGTTGGTATTTATTTAGCTTTTAATGTTGAAATTTGGCACATTAGAGGTGTATTACTGGAGATGATGTCCCACTAGTTTTCATAAGCAGAGGTCTGTTTTTGTGAACTAAGTTTTAAAATACATGCATATCACAGTAGTCTTAATTCATATTTTGAGAGAAATTAATTATTTTGTGTTTACATTGCCGGAAAATAATCATCCTTAAAAAGAATATAGAAACTAGGTTACAGAGATTTTTTTTTTAATGCAACGAGTACATTTATTGAATGGCAGTGATTTGTTAGGCACTGCTGCAGTTACTGGGTTAAGTCAGACAGAATGTCTACCCACAGGGATTTTAATTGAGATGATATGTGTAAGAGAAACTGTGTCTGTAAGGAGAGCTTTTCAGAAGCCTCATAGCACTGCTGTGTAGATGAAAATATCACTGCAAACCCAGTGAGACTGGACTCTTTTTCGCTGCCTGTGTAGTTGGGTTTTAGGCATACCATCTGGTCAGTGTACCTACCACTGAAATAAAACTTTGGAGTACACAGAGGCTGTGGGATTGAATTAATGCTGTGCTGCTTTTAAAATTGTTAGTGTTTTTTTTTAATGTGAGGTTGAATTGCCATGTGTTTATGCTGTTCCAAACAAAACTGAAAGATGATGTTTAAAAAGCGCATCTGTATTTCTTACAGTGTGTTTCCCAGTGACTAGCTGGAGAAAGTAATGTTTTCTTCTGGTTTTCACTTTTCATTTTAAATGACCATCACTGAATGAGTTCTGTGACCTTTGAGATGCGGTCTGGTGTGCAGGAAGTTCCTGGGGATACACCCTGGGTGTCAGCCTGGGGCGGGGCAGAGAGGAAAGCAGGAGCAGCATGGGGAGCAGTTGAGCAGTGGCCTTGCAGTGGGGGCCTCAGATGGTCCCATGGGAAAAAGGTTGCAGGAGTCTTTTAAAGTCCTTCTGTACTGAGACAAGTACTTGGGACTTGAAATGTGCCTGGTTCTACAGGCATGACCAGGGGTCTCCTGATACAGCCTGGTCATGGGAAGCAGGTGACTTTGGATGTGCCTTCCCTGTCACCCAGGACTGGTTTCCATATTGTGCACTGGGTGTTGTGGAGCTCCTGAGTCGGTGTCTTGGGGTGCTCAATCCTCAGCAAGTACTGCTACTGGTGTTCAGTTTCCTCATGAGATGGCTATTTTCTTGCAATATAATGTTATGTTTTAGAGCTAAAATGACCCCCCCAAAGCCTCACGTATGTGGGAGTTGATTATATCATGACGTGCTATACTCGTTAGTAAATCCATTGCCTAGTTCAGTAGCTAAATGTGCTGTTAGGAGATAGGGCCTGGTTTGAGGTGGAGTAATGGGAGTCGTGACCTGAAAGGTGTATTCTTGTCCCTGACTCTTCCCTTCCCTATTCTCTCTGCTTTCTGTCTGCCATGGTTTGAGCTCCTTTTTCTTGGTGCACCCTTCCACCAGCCTGTTTCTCCTAGACCCAGCCAGGCATGGCCTGAAACTGGGAGCCAACAGATAGATGCCTCTCGTTTAAATTGTGCATGTTGAGTGGTGTGTCTCCATTAACAGGAAGGTGACTGACACAGTTGGTTTGGAATAGTTGGTGTAAATAAAACAGGTGCCATGTGAAAAACAACGTGGAACAGGAAGTAAGGATTGTCGTACCTAGTCTTCCAAGGGTTGAAAAGTTGTATGTTGCTGAGTGAAAGCTATATTGTCAGGACACGCATGTTTGTTTATTTAGTTTTGACTAGTTTATTTTTTATGTTTATTTATTTTTTTGACTCCTTAAAGGTTAGGTTAGATAACTTTTATAGAATGGTAGGAAAGTTTCTCTGAACAGAAACATCTTAGAAACTTTGGCCTGCAGCAGGTGTTGGGTAGGAGGACTCAGGATTTGGGAGGATAGCTGAGCTCTGTCAACTGCTAGTACTCAGAGGGAGTAGGGAGAACTTTGTCCTGAACACTAAAGATGGGATCTGTACCCAGCATTTCACTGTGGAGACCAGCTAATCAGGAGTTCGTATCTTTCAAGAAAGATAAAGGTTTTAAAACTCTGGGTGTACGCAACATTTCTGAATTAAATAGAGACAATAAAAACAATTATGAGCATGCATCAAAGTGTGTGTGTGTTAGGATCATTCTGAGGCTGCTCATCTCTCTCTCTCTCTCTCTCTCACACACACACACACACACACACACACACACACACAGGATTGGAAGGTTGCAAGTAGCTGTTTCCAGGTGGAATCAGATAATGCAATCTAATTGCCAAAGGTCCTTGCCCCATCTTTATACTTTAGGTCTTTACATTAGATTTCTTGGAGAAATAAAAACATATAGCAAGCCTTGTTTGAGACGTAAATAATGAAAATGTCCTAAGCATGTGTCTGTCCAAATTCTGACATGAAAGAGTAGTAAAGAGTTTAATTACATGTTTAGAAAGCTCTTCAAAAAGTTGATTTCAGAATTGATTCCCCCACAAGGAAGTTAAAGTCAACTGAAATTCACCAAGATTTAATTTATCTTTAAGTTTACTTTTATATCAAAACTGCCCTAAAAGACAGAGGTAATGAAAACTCTTGTCTCCTTTCTGATGAGTGTTGATTGGCTTATGTAAGTCCATTTGCTTTTTCCTTGCAAGCTTGTGTTAAAAAAAAATCTCTTCCTGAGTGTCCGCAGATCCTGGGAAAGTTAAATATAAATTTGACATCTTCCCCCATAAATTTTATTTATAATCCTGGGAGAAACAGATTTACCAACCCAAAGAATTTCATTTTTTTATAGGTGTCCTAGTATCAATTTATACCTTTTATGGAATTTTTATATTAATATCAATTCATTTTTTTTTAATTCTCAGAAATGAGGTCTCACTTATGTACTTCAATTGACTGAGCATGATTATGTCCTAAATAGAGCTTGTTTCAGTATTTTGATACTCAAATCTTGTCTCTGTAAAGTTCAAAAGAGCTTTCTGGTTACCAGATGATATTTAAAGAATAAAGTCTCTCCTTAGTCATCATAATATAGAGTTCTTCTTAGTATAGTATGAATACAGATTTTTAAAGACAAGGCAGTGGAAAAGACTGTTAGGGTGAAAAGCCAGGAGTAAAATGGTTTCTTCAGATGATTTAGCAAATCTCTAGAGAAGGATTTATCTTAAGAACCCGTTTCGGAACTTAAGCTTAGAAGCAGTCATACCCTAAGGAACCAAACTGTATCAGGAGAGAGAGAAAATGATTTTCTCACTGGACTGAATTTGTACCATATTTACCCAAGAAATACTGGATGAAGACCAGCGCCTCTGGTTCACAACTAAATGTGCGTGCATGTATACATGTGTGTACACAAGTGTGTGTCCAGTTTAAACGATAAGGACATCTGGATTTATGCCAAGCATTTATATCCGCCTGAGGAGAACTCTCAAGTGGCACTGCTATGTGATCTCATCGTGTCCTTGGGTGGCAGAGTTTGTTAATATTACCCCATTCCTTTATTTTTCCCCACCAGCAGCTTTACCATTTATGTCTGTCTGAGAAATGTTGCAGATACCTGGCACTCACAGGTCATCCTAGCCAGGGGACATTTTAATAGGCACATGACTTACTCTGTCATCGGGAATACCTTACAGTTGTATCAGCTGTCAGCATCTGTTGTTGATGGATGGAAGGGCTGAGCTCCCCCCCTTGCTGCTCCTGTCATTCCTCCCATCCCCTCCTTTGGGCCGCCTTTCTCTTCATCCCTTGCCTCTGCCTCCCATCTCTCCTGCCAGCCCTTCTCCCAAAGACATGGGGTAGAAGAAATCTAATGTTTGGGGTCAAAAGCTCACAACAGATGTCACCACCTGCTGTAAATAAATTAGGACACCCTAATTTCAGGAAAGGTGTGTTGGAAAAACTAATTTCATAAATACAAATTAATACCCTGACAACTTTCATACAGAGGAACCTGACTTTTATTTTTTTGCTCTGGGACAAGATAACTGAAAATTGGTATTCATTTTCTTACCTGCATTCTTTGCTTTGTGTACATTTTAGTTCCATTACATTGTGTTTATGTAACTTTCTTTCATTATTTGTGGGGGTTGGATGGTGGTTTGACAGGCAGTGTGTCCTCCCAGTTTGGCATTATGAGATCTGTCTCTACTGTTTTCTCTCTGTGTGACCTTGAAATAATAAGTTTTCTCATCTATAAAATGGGCATCATAAAACTTAGCTCATAGGGTTTGGCATAGCACACATAATTACAATTCTGTTGCTTTGCCTCTAACTTCATTTCACCTGTGTGCCTTCGTGTTTGCTTATATCTCTGTATTTTAAATAGGGCTTTATTTACAATTTAATTTTTTTCTCACTACATTGAGAATTTTGGAAACAAAGTGTTTTAAAATTTCTAAGGGACTTAGGGCATTTGGCTTCAGAATTGGGACATGTCCATTTTCTGATTTCGTTTTTTGGAAGAGTGGCAGTAGAGACAGAATTATTTCTTTAGTTTTATATATGATCAATGTTTTGTTAATGATTCAAGGAAACTGAAGATAAAAAATATAGATTTGTAGGGGTTTCAATATCCATCTATTTAATCCCTACTTTTAATAAGTTTTTCGACTCCTCTGAATAAAAGTTGTTAGTACAGGGTGTTTATACTGATTTGCCTCATAATGGATCATAACAGTAGTGAACTTGCCCTCTGAGTGTTAAACTGAATATTGACATATAATAGATCAAAGCTTAGCTCTATGGAGGTTTTCTTTTTGCCTCTAACATCAGAATTGCTTCTTGGCCAGCAAAATTTGACTGGAACCTGATCGATTACATTAACACAGCTAATAAAGAACCTGTTCAAGTGACAGTCAGATTCCCAATGTACAGTGCCCGTACAGTGGGTGTCAGCGGGGCTGCTGACCAGTGCCTGTGTGAGTGCTGTCCAGGAGAGAGGGCTAGTGCTGGGGGCCTCCAAGCACTGGTGAGCCATTAGAGTGGCTCTGTGTTTTAGGGTGCTTCTGCCTGCCTTGAGCCTAACAGTAGAGTTTTCGCTGACTGTCTCTTCCTGCTTGCTTTGATTTCACATTCACTAAATGCGGTCTTCTAAGTCATAGCGTTTTTCATAGAGGTCTGAATAGGAAGAGAAGTCAGGTGACTTTTACATAATTATATACTGTTTGGAATAGTCATCTATAATGATAACTTTATGAATTAGAATTGAATTCATTCATTGGTTTATTAATTGAGAGGAATATATCCTTGGGGAAGGTTTTTTTTTTTCAAACTTTAATGGATTGTTTTGGGAGCTTTTGCTGAATTAAGAGTTTTAATTGCACTTGTTTGATAATTGTTCTCTGCAGTGTTGTCTCTGTTCTCTGGTATTCTTATAATGTGTGTTGATTGTCCTCTCTTTGGCTTCTTTTTAAATCTTCATTGACCCTGAGTTTTGGGAGATTTTTCTCTCAAGTTTTTGCTTTGGTAAGTTGATTTCTTTTTCTTGAAAATCCTGACTGCTGCACACTGCTTTATTGTGGTATCTAATTATCTAGGCTGGGCTTTATCTTTACCCTTTTCTTTACTGATTCTTTTCATGGCCCTCTTGTCTCATTTGAAATACTATGTCCTTTTGAGTTCTATTAACAGAAATCATGTAAAATAAGTTCTCCCATGTCTTGTCCTTCTTAGGAAGACAATTACTTA
>PVJX010011269.1:0-54036 GCA_004027295.1 Dolichotis patagonum | reverse complement strand
TTAATATGACTAACGTGTTAATGCCATTTTTAAAATTTAAATAACAAAAGACAATAATCATGGACAATTTTCCAGGGAGCCTAAAATTTAACTCATTCTCAGTTTAATTTTGCAAAACATTCAGCTCCATATTTCGGACTAACTACAGACTATCATTCTAAATATAAAAACATTCACAGCCTTTTAGGTAATAAAATATTGTGAGAAACACAATAATAAAACATTTTGGAATTCAGTTGTGTTTACACATCTGTTTAGTTCCAAATTCAGTTCAATTAGTATGTCACTATCCTAGCTGGGTCATTTTCATGTTATTATTTGTTACCTAATAAACCATGAATTGTCTTAAATATGTTATCATACCTAGCCTAACAGACTTGGGTCATAGCAAGAAAAATACTATTTCAAATTTTCTTTATATGCACAATATCACTTGCCATTTCACAGATTATGAGCAGTAATATGTTCAAGGATTTAATTTCCAATACTGCATTCTAAAATATTCTCTTACATGCTATCTATACAAAGGGTTTTTGTTTGATAAGTGTTGTTATTGGGTTAGTTTTGCAGACAGGGCAACTAGGGCCTCAAGGAATTACATCACTTGTCCAAAGTCACAAAGCTACTGAATGGTGAAGTCAATATTTAAACAAAGATAGTCTCATCACAGAGTTAGGAAACCAAGCTGTCAAGAATTTCTGCTTTCACTTGAAAACAGCAGATATTTGTTAAAAAGTGAAGTTACTTACAAACTCTTAAACATGATTTAATATGAGAAATGTTCAAAAACAGCATCTATTATATAAAATGTGGAACAGCTTTTTAAATTTTTTGGGGGGGTCTCTTAAGACAGATGTTTCTCTGCCATAAGCAAAGAGGCTCCTTCCTAAACCCTAACACAAGCATGCCTCCAGGCACCGTTATTAGGAACACATGTTCCACACTGGTAACCACACAGCAGAGACCCCCCTCTCCGGCAGGAGCTGATGACAGATTTACAGCTGCATTCACTGCAGCACGTTCAAGAGAACCTCAGATAATTCCATTATCTTTTCTCAGAGTGAGATGTCACAAAGGAAAGATAGCACTAAAGGACAGGTACAAATGAAAAGTAGCACAAGGTGCAGGGTCTACAAGGAACAAGTTACAAGCAAACGTGTTTAGCAACACCAAAAAAATCCAACCAGGGCACGTATGACTTTTCTTGTCATTTTGCCTCCTAGCAAGAATGTCTGCCTGGTAATGTCAGCTTAGAGGGGATGAGAAACGCACTGACATTAAGACAGAAACCCTTACCTCCTTCGCTGCTTCCCAGCATTCCCTGACTGTTTCTTATCCCATCTTTCAAGTCAGTGGGGGAAAAGAACATCGTTTGATAGATCTTCCTGCCTCCTCTTCCTAACTGGGCAATCCAGTGTGAAGAGCCAGCTTTTGGGTCCTTTACTAATAATTCCAACTTCCCCAGGAAATGGAAGAAGTACTAAAGGCCCTGCAAAGCAATGAATTTCTCCTGAGGTCCAGAAGTCAGTGGCTCATTCAGATCAAATGAGGGCACACGACCTAAATTGCTAATGAATTTTTACACCTAGAAGCTCCACAACCCCCTCTTCTAATTCCATGACTGTTTTTGAGCACAAAAGCCTCTTGGCTCCCTTTTGGCCCCCAGCAGATGAACAAGCCAGTCCCTTCATGTAAGCTTTGTTAAAGTGCCTTGGCTGAGCTGTCTGCAGATACAAAGCTGGCCCACAGCCAGTCGCTCGGTAGCAGCAGAAACACGGAACATTCTAAACCTGCCACGGGAGGGTGGGGCAGAGCCAACCATGACAAAGCCACAAGATGGGAACAGGGCAAGGCCATCTGACTCGATGGTTTCAAAGAGCTTTTCATACTGTGGGTAAATGTGGGGTCATGTTATTTTAAATAAAAAGGTACTATGTCATATACAATCTCAACTATTCAAAAAGAGAAATGGACACAAAATGCAACAGAGCTGAAGAAAAAAAATATTCTAATGTTAGCCACGGGTTTCATCTGGGTGTCAACTTCCTGCAAAGTTTTTCTTTTGCCTCTTTTATGTAGTTTCTAAATTTTTTTAAAAGTATTGTTTTAATTGACTTGCAATATTTGCACACATTTATGGACTTTGACTCATACATAATTCTAATTGCTTATTTTGATTTGTGAGTATTCTTTTCATAAGAAATTATCAAAATAATGAACTTGTTAGAAGTTGCTCATAAAGTGAACTGTTGATACTTCTATATTTCTTATCTCAAATTTTAGTTTAATTTATTGTTAGTTACTGTGCACTCTTCTATTTTATCTGTTGCTCTCAGTGCCAAAAATGAATCCCCCACCCCAGTCATCTCCCCATCCTATAATACTAATTACCCTTGGATCACTGGCCCCTTAAATTTTTCTAATTCCCTCCTCTCTTGAATCCCAAAGCACTTTGTATGTTCCTCTCCAAAGCAAAGAATATTTCCATCAAACACTATAAATATCTCAAGTTCATCTCCAAGCCTTCACACAACTTTTAGACACATAGAAACACAAATTCATTTTCATGGACCCTGACCAATACCATGCCCACAGGAAGTTCTCCAGTAATACTTACAGATAAAATGATGGGGCCAACACAAAGAGAGAAGAATAAATTAGCAAGAGAATTATTTAATTCTGGGTTTAATTTTGAAATATTTTCTTAGAGATTTCCTAGCCTCTAACCACATAACATGTCCCCAGTTTTCCCCTTGGTTTCATAAAGTTATGCGCCATCTTGCTTCACAGACATTGAGTGAACATTGTAACCTGTGACAGTCAGGACACATTAGGATAATAAGGTTCATTTTGCATATCAGCTGCCATCTGGTCCTCACAGTAATTACTCAGCGGCTGCCGTGGACAGCAGTGAAACCCCAGCACTCAGATTTTCTGTCTCTGAGACCCAGGGCTGCTCCCTGAAGCTGCAAGCAGGGTGCAACGATACCATGCAATAAGCCCTTGTGAGGAAGCGATTAGGTGCACGCGTGCTGAGGGCCGATCTCAGTGCCCAGCAGGGAGCGAATCCTGTCATGAAAAGCAGCTAAGCAAACTTGCGTGAATGAACATGCAGACACCTTTCCTTGAACCTCTTCCTAATTGTACCTAACTTAAAACTTTGTAAGTAAAACATTTTATGCATTTCTGGAATTAAAGCACTTGAAAGATTATCTTCCGGCTGTCACACCTAAGGGGTACACACCCTCCCACAAGATGCTGTTCTTACAAATCAATCCTGTCTCAAAAACTAGCCGTGGAACACCAATACCAACCCTTTTCCAGTTTGGCCATAATGAAACACACTAGCATGGAAACAGCAAATCCCTTCCTTGATTAACAGAGCGCTTAAGTCTGCAGCAGGTCACTGACAGGGACTACAGTCCTGCACGCCAGTCACCCTCATGCTCTGCACAGGTGAAGAACAGAACTGTAACTGCACGACTGCAAGTGGATGGAATTTTGTTTCCTCTGACTTTCAGTGACTTTCTGTTTTCACTGTTCAAATCTCCAACAAAGCAAGAGGAAAACATTCATTCTGAGTGGCTTATGACATTTAAATGAACAAAAATAGCATACAGTTACCTTGTAAGGCAACAGGCCTGTTGTGGGTACCCAGAATCGTACACTAGATCAGAGGTATTATTCTTAATTTGTTTATTTTAAAGAAATCACAGAGTGAAGTGATCAAGAGAGTGAAATTCCCAGAGGACTGTTACCTTGTTCTGAAACAGTATTGCCTGGTCTGCCTGTCCCTTGAGCTGGGGCCTCAGGCCCCATACCACTGGGATAGGAAGGCTGTCCGTGTCATCTGTCATGACATTTTGGGCCCTTTGGTGATTATCTCCCCTCCCTGCTCCTTTCTGAAGTGAATAGTGCTCTACAACAAATTACCTTCATGTGACTCACAGGGGATCTGGTTGCACCAGAAGAAAGACCCTCTTGACACTCAGAACCATTAAGACTGTAACAGGCAGCTGCCCTTTTGTAGTTATAGTGCAAGGGTAACAGCGATAGGCTGGTAATTGGTCTACTGCAGGGAATTTGGAATGGGAGGTCAGATGATCTGATAGTGTGTGTCTTTGATCTGGTTTTGCCCTAACTTCCTAGGGCAGAAGACAGACTGAATGGGCCAAAGCTAAGAATTCTTGTGTTCTCAGGGATAGAAACAAAGCTGTTCTTTTCAGAAAATCCAATTATTACCTGCAAATCAAAGCAACAAAGTTCTCTATTTTGTTTTGCTCAGGCCTATTTGGTTTATCTACAAAAACAGCTCATGCTTAAAAACAAACAAACAAACAAACAAAGAAGTCTTTCAGTATTATGTTGCTAAGCAGTCCTTTCTAGTTTAAATATATCTATTCTGCAGAAAGGTTGGAATTTTACTCGAGTGGTTATAACACTGTATGAACTGCACAAAACAAACTCTCTTCTTCTTGTGCCTGGAATGAAGGTGACCATCACAATGTGTCGGGGTGAGAAGCTGGCTTCCAGGAGTCTGATCCCAGCCCTCTCAGACCTTACCAGGGGATCTCATTAAAATTTCAGGCTGATTCGTTAGGTCTGGAGTGGGGATGGAAATTGTTTATTTCTAACACGCTTGCTGGTGACCTCAAGGCTTCCAGTCCATGCACAATAATGCCAGTGAATGGAATTAAACTAGTATTTGAGTCTGACTTTGTAGGATTGCTTATTGTCAAAGGACTAGACTATTGCAGTGAGCTAGCTGTAGAAACAGCATGCATGGAAGGATAGGAAGAAAGAGCAAGGCTGAGAAATGAAACAGAACCAAGTAGAGTTTGGATGCTACCACCTACCAGCCACAGGACCTTGAGCAAATCTTCAAATCTCAGTTCTTTGCTTTGTAAAACAAGACAATCAACCTCCTCTCAGAAGAGAATAAAAATACAACTATGTACACAGTGACTTGATTCTAACAGGGGACTCATGACTTATTGTTTCCTGACAGTTCAGCAAAGTCCAAGTATTAATCCTCTTCTTCTAAGGTCCACACCTGAGTCCCGGCCTATGAAATGTGAAAGGAAGCGATCTGTGTTCATAGGCCTGGCCAAGAGAATCCTTCCCAGCCCACGCATTCCTCCTGGTGATTTCCTCCTTTCGGTTTGAGTTCATCTCCAGTAGAACTTGGAAGCTACATGTTCAAGATGACTAAGTTCTTGTCAGCAGAACTTGTCAGTTCTTCTCACTATCAGAAAACACATAGCAGGCCCCCCAGTTTCCTGTACCTGCCTGGTGCATTTAGATGGGGGAAATAAGCTTGAAGCAAATTGGAGCATGTATATCCCTCTTTGTTCAGCAGCTATCTCACTGACACAACACTCGTCTTCTCTTTCCTTTCCTCCATTATCCTCCCTGCCTCCCTAATGCACCCTCTCCTGAAACGGGCCCACAGGCATCCTTACCAACTTTGAAATCAAAATAGTTAGGTCCATACTCACCCCGACTCTTTCCTGGTACAGCACTGGACAAGTACCCTTAAAATTCCCAATCTCGCTTCCTTTCACCATAGTGAAAAGGATCCTATCTATCATTGCTTACCTCATGGGAAGGTCATAAGGTAATGACTGTTGGCAGTAAGCATGCCACAAACTCTTTCCTCTATTCTACGGCCCTCATATCAATAGGTTCTCATTTGATAATATATCACCTGTTTCTTCTCCACCAAGTATTTCATAAGAAACATAAATCATTGTTTATGTAATTACAGAACTCGGAATTTCCACCAATGTAGTAAAATTCTAGACAGCCTTTGTTACATTCAAAGAGCTCCAAAGGAAAGAATTTTTCTTCACGCATCATAAGTATGGCTCTATCTTTCTTACACTTAAGAGAATAAATACTACACAATTAAAAGGGGAGAAATAGGAAAGGAGTCAAATCATTAGTATAGACTTTTTAAAGTCTTAAATAAGGCAGAAATTTTGTCACACGAAAACCTGGATTGTCTAGAAAATGCAAAACCATAATCTAATGAGGTATATTTACAGGATCCATTTATTTGCTCCCCAACATCCCAGATAGAACTTATCAGTAAAGACAGACACCCTTAGAGGAAGCACAGTTTCTGTTTCCCGGTGACCCATGGCAGAATCAAAGACAAAAAACACAAGTCCTGGCTTTCACAGGACAGAAGAAAGGTTGTTCTTCGACACTCCAGTATGTTTAAGGATAGAATTTCCCATTACAAACGGTATTACCAAGACCAGCAAAAATAGCTTTTGCTGCTCCCAGTTACATACATGAGGGCTCGTACGTGCTTCCCATTTCAAGTATGTACTTATCTCTACATGTAGAGCAGGGTCAGAATATGCCAATTTGGGAGGTAAGTCATGTTCAGTCTTAACAGCTGAGGAGTATTGCTCTTTAAGCCTAAAGAAGACTATCAAAATTTCTTTAATCTTGTTTGTGCATTTCAGTCTCTTCCTGATGGCAAATTAGAGGGATTAGCACTGCTATTGTTAACAGCATGAAAAGTTTACGCAAAGTCTCTGACAACACAGGTAGCATGCCCTCAAGTAAGTACAGCATTACAAAAGAGAGTCAAGTGGACCAGGAGTCTGTAGAAAACATGTACACCTGTTCTTCTAACATTTGCTTTGCCCTTTCCTTTCTATACAGAAATAACCTCTAAGAATAATAAAACGCTGCCCTACAGCAGAAACTGTGAAATTAGAAATTTGTCTTTCAAAATATCCTAAATGGAACTGCTCCCTTTAACTTCACTCTCCTGTGTACTCAATCAGCTAAGAAGTCATCCTCCTCCCCCTGCCCCATCCCCATTATATCCCCTTTGGTTGGTTTTAATCTTCAATATGCATTTAATAAAAAACAATGTATTGAATATCGTATGTGAAAACAGTGTACTTGACCATAATTTCTAGTACCATGCAGGAGTAATAATGATGCCTCTGATTTGCAAAGCATTTAATCAAGGGGAAAAAACCCTGCAAAAAAGTATTAAATGGTCCCACTACTTTTATTATTATTCCTGCCCAACATTTATTAAGCAATGAACATTAGAATTTCTTCTCAGTTATTTCTATATCAACACTTTTATTCCTCAGAACAAATCTTTTGAACTAGGCACTGTGATAATTCTCATTTTAAAAATGTGGAAACTGAGGCAGATAAGTTAAGTCACTTGTTGATCACACAGCTTTAAAAGGTTTCCTGGCATTTGAATCCAGGCAGGCAACTGCTGCTATGGTTCTGTCTAAATGTCCTCCCAAAGCCTCATGCAAACATGGTGGGCATGCCTTTTGAAGTTGATGGAATCTAGCATTTGTGATTGATTCTTTGTCTAGTGCTGGGATTGGTGATGTGAGTGTTGCACCTGCCCTGGGGCAGGTAGTTGGTATACAGTATAAGGAAGCTAAGGAGGCATGCTTCCTCGCTTTTTGACTTTTTTGCCCTTTTGTTCTTGTTGCATTTGGTATCTGCTGCAGCTGCCATGCCACATCTCCTTCCTTTGAATTACAAGGATATATTTCCTCCAATGAAACTTTCTATAAGCAAAATACAGGAGATACCTAGTGTGTATCCAACACTGTATGAGACACCCAGAGAGCCAAAATGAAAAACAGTTACTGTAACCAGGAGTTTATAGGTAACTCAAATTTATAGGTAACTCAAGTTTATAGGTAACTCAAGTTATAGGTAACTCAAGTTCTTTACTAAAAGTGAACAAGTTATCCTGCCTGATGTCACCAAGACCATCCTCTTATTTTAAAGAGTGTGCTCACTATAAAGTTCGTAACATCTACACATTTGCAGGAGCAGATCACACTCAAGACTAATTTAATTAATGGCACCCACAGCAGAGCTCCTACAGCTCATTTGTGTTGCACAAATGGACTTACCAAGTACCTGACCCACCACAATGAAATGTGCTTAGAAAGTGCTAAAACAGGGCTCCCCAGGCTTACATGGATTGCAATGTTGGGTTAGTTAGTGAGAGAAGAGGCGATGGGGACAAGAGACAGGCCCTTCACAGTCCAAGCTGGAGACCAGCAGCTGCGCGAGGGCCACAAGAGTAGGTCAAATGTTGCATCATGGATGTCTTCTGACCCCTAGTCAGCATCCTCATTAGCAGAACTAAAGCACTTGTTGCAGGGCTTTAGGTACACAGCCTTAATCTGATTTAATTCATCAAATTATTTTTGAATGATATAGCAGAACCGCACTGCAACAAAGTTGTGTGGTAAGAAGACTGGGAGACATTAGGTTCCTTCAAAATCCAATAAACCCACACTCAGAAAAGCCCCAAGTAATTTAGTGAGCTGGATATTCAACATCACTTCTGACTCCAGGTACAAGTGTCACAAAGAATTCTACTGCCTTTGCCATTGGGGTGACCTTTCTTGGCAGAAGCTCCATGATTCTCAGTAGCAATCTCGCTGAGCCACAAAGCACTTTATGCAGGAGTTGCGATCGACTCATGACTCACATTGTGCTGGAACAATGGATGGGGTAAGGAACCTGGATAAGCAGGTATTGTCTTAATTATAGAAGTACTTAATTATGGATAATTATTATGCATATATTATATGCATAATAATTATGCATATATTATCCATATGCATATATTATGCATATATATGCATAATATGGATAATATATAATTATGCATAATTATATGTATGTAAAATAGCACTGACAGAGTCAATGACATCAAGTATAAATGCAAAAGAAAAGCTCTAGTTAGTGGTTAGGCATAGATTTGTTACCAGACAGCACCAGATTCAAAAATTCTTCTAGAAGAATTTGATTGATCTTAGGAAGGAGTCTACCTTCCTTCATTCTCAGATTCCGTAACTTCTAGATACTGATACCAATACTGGCTACCTGATAAGGCTGGGAGATAATAAATGTAGTGCTCAGGATGTCTGAGGTAGAGGAGGCAGAAACAAACTTCTTGGTTCTTGTAACCCTGACAGTTCAGCCCTCAGGGTTCTGCTTTCAAATAAGACTTAAGAGTAGACAGCCAAGAAACGCAAGATAATGAACAATCACAGAGCCTTCAGAAAAGAGATGGAAGCTAAGTCCTCCAGGGATGGAAGGATCTAAAGCCAGATAATTACATCCTGCCCAGGGCAGCCTTTAGGAACAGGAGCCTGGATGATGCAACTTTTTCTTTCCTTAGCTGTTGGCTAATAGTGTTGTACTGTAAAGGATAAACCAATTTCTACAATGAGTCATCAAAATATGTTGAAATTCGTCCGGAGGAAAGGCCTTTTTTTTTTCTTTTTTCTGTGAACAGAGTCAAAAAAATGATTCCATTCTTTAAATTGAAAAATGGGGTGGCCTTCCCTAAACTTTCTGTTCTCGTCTGGAACCAATCAATACGTACTCATTTAGAAAGTATTTCAATCATTTGGAAAACTCATTGAGGCAGTATATACAGGCAGCAGGTAGCACACCTGATCTAAATACAAGGATGGAGAGAGTTCCATCCCTTGAGCTTTGTCTAATTATCCTGCTTCTATTCAGGAATCATAATTAGACTAAAAATCTTATTAATACCATTAAAGAATACTTAGTTTGAAATCACTCAGGAAAGGGAAGACATTTACCTTCTTTTTGTTTTGTTTCAGTTTGTTTTAAATCATAAGCAGGAGACAAAGTGGTGCTCAGAGTATCTATGTATTAAAGAAAGATGTGAAAGAGTTGGGGATGTCATTCAGTGGTAAGGCACTTGCCTAGCACGTGTGAGATCCTGGGTTCCATTCCCAGAGCAGCAAAAATCAAAAATTAAAAAATGGAGTCTTTCAACAGAGAAAATGTGTGACACTCTCAAAACGCAAGTCATGAATGGCAGATACATACGGTAGCATACTGTTCAGCAATAAAAAGGTAAGGATTATCGATACCCATCACAGATGAAATTCTAATGCTCCCCACCAATGTGAGATTCAATAAATATGGTGTAATTCCTTCTATATGACAACTTGGAAAAAGCAAAGCTAGCAGTGACGGAGAACAGATCAGTGGTTATCAGTGGGTGCGGACAGGCAGAGGGCTTGAATACCGAGAGGCAGTGCGCAGGCACTTTTTTGGAGTAATGGAATTATTCTGCATCCAAACTATGCCCATGCATAGCACAGTGCACTTTTCAAAACTCATATAATTTATATCCAAAAGGACAGTTTTACTGTCTGTAAACTTATAACTAAAATTTTAAAATGAAAACATGCAATTCATTTTTAGTGAGTTTTAATCTTAATATGGTTTCAAGGTGTCACAGACGAGTGGCTGCTCTTCAACGAAAAGAGGCTTCATTAATAAAATCCTACAGAAATCCATTTTTAAAAACGGTAGTGGATACTGTAGATCCTCTCCATACAACAGTACTCCAGTCTTTCTTCAGTTGGCGAGGCCAGAGAGTTGAAACACTGAATTTTTTTTATTCCTTTGCATCCGAGTTCTGCTAATTAAAAGCACATAAATATCTGAAGGAAAATGGCCATATTCCTGTTGCTACTGCTCTGGGTAACTGAGGTTTTAAGAGTTCAGGTTCACAGGAAGTTGCTGTAGCCCTGGCAGCAGTGGTGTGTCCTGAACTTACGCTCCAAGGTGGGTCTACACCAGTCCTCATTCTCCAGCTTTTCAGGTCATTTTGTGTACACTCACTCCCTCTTTCAAGCAGAAAATCCTTTCTGCTTGAAACACCATGAAGGGTTTCTTTTCCTGGCCTTAATCTCTGTTGATCTAAAAGCCAGTTTATCAATAAAATCTTCCATGTCATAGTGCCCAAAGGAGTTCCAGAACTGTTCAATTTAAATACAGGAATCCATGGCTGAAGAGGACTATCTTTTAATTTGACTGAAGTTTTCAGGGTCACACAGTCCTTGCTCATGAATGGCAACATATGCTAATGGAACAAGCTGTCTCTATGGCTGACAGCTCCAGGCTCATGTTTAAAAATTTTTTTTTTCTTTTTGGTCTATTTGAGACAAGTTTTCACTATGCAGTTCAGGCAACCTTGAACTCACTTTGTGGCCTTGAACTCACAACAATCCTCTTGCCTGAGCCTCCAGAGGGCTGAGACTACAGTCCTGTACCACCATGCCCAGCCTACCTCTAGTCTCCTATACCAGTAGTACCACCCCCAGCACAAGAAAGGCTAGTTCCCAGGTATCTCAGTCAAGCCCCAGACCTGGGCTTATCCTGACTGGTCAGATCTAAGTACGCTGTCCATTCCTGAAACGACAGCGCTCCTGTCCCTTAGCTGTGGAGATCACAGCCGGGTTTCCTCCCATCACTGACAAATTACTTACTGTTCTACCATCAATGTGTCATTCATAGGTATTCTGTTATTCATTATGCATGCATAGATATTTACATGTCTTGCCTCCTCTGTTAACAAGTAACCAGGTTAGTTAGTGCTGCAGACTTGTTTAAAGAAAAAGCTTCTCATGAGACTTGGTGAATATAGCCTGAAGTATTAGGAATAAGCCTTATCTTTAGATGCCTGTACTGTTCCAACTCCAGAGAGGCTATGTGGGCAAATTCAGTACACTTTCCCACCTTGTGTACAAGCTATGGCAAGCAGAGCGTTTTGGACAAGGTGCACGATGTCAGAGTTCCAAGGAGAAATGCACCACTAAGGATCAAGTTTGGTTGGTCTTGGATGCACTTTGCATAAACCCACCTGGCACAGCAGGGACCCAGGGCATCTCTGTTAAAGGACTGCATTAGACTTGCACATAGTTTGGCTTCTCTAAGAGGAGTAAGTTTGGTCTGGGCTGGGTTCTTTATTTCTAAGGCAAGGGCTGATCCTGGCAGCTGGTATGCTGCACCCCAGTGCCCCTTGGTTAGATTATTTCCTAGTGTATTTTGGAAACCCTCTCCTCATCTCTTCTCATTTGCTGAGGTTCCTGTTCAATATGTGCCCTGGGCCATAGCCAGGATGAAATGCCCTGAGTTCAAGAATGGACAAATATCAAAATCTGACCAATAAGAATCAGCCAGCTCAATTCTGAGGCTCAGCTGGCACCCAGTAGATGTAGTTATATGTAAGCCACAGGATGACTTAAGTATCAAGCTGACACTGTGTTGTAAACAACCAAACAGTGGATGAAATGTCATATTTGACATATGTGTAGCAGAACATTGAGTCACTTTAATGCTATAGTTTTCTTCTCAGATGTACAGCCAGTAAGTCTTGCTCAGAACTCATTTTGTAGAGAAGTCTGAAAAATCCTGTGACTACCGCTCTAAGGGGTTAAGTACTTAAAAGGCTTTTTTTAAGCTGCCTTATGACAATATTTATTAGCATGCCATAATCTGTTATCCACTGATTTATTGAAAATCTACCCCATTCTTTTTGTGAAATCTCACATTGCCTATGCTTCCATTCAGGTAATCATTGTGTAAGACAAGCTCTTCCTCACTGTCCATTCAAGAGGTTCCAAGGCTAGAATTAATGTATTAAATACTTCTTACTTTGAAAAGGAAAATCTGCAATTTGATATTAATTCTTTTGTGGCACCTTAAGTATTCTAATTTTTATTGTACTGTGACTCATATGGATAAATGGATATAGCCATGAATCAAAACCAAAACAGAACTCAGGAAACAGCCCACCAATATTCTACCCAGGTTGCATTTTAGACGAGTGGACCTGACACCAAGAAAACCAAAAGGAAAACAAGCAACAAAAATTACACTGACTTTTGTTCAAGTACTACAGAGTCAGACTGAGATGGTAGCTTTCAGAAAAGAAAAAAAAGGTGAAAATAACTAACAATTTTCAGGAAGAATCTTAAACTTCTCAGACAAAATATAGTAAAAACAATAGCTACTAATTAGTAAATCTATTCAATTTTTAAAAGTGCAGAGCAAATTGGTAGGGAACATTTATTTCTACAGCGATTATAGAAGAGCAGAGTGGACCAAATTACCTACAGGTACATATTATAAAACTAACAGAAAGTTGATATGAGGATCTCAACATCATTATCTAATGCAAATTAGTGTTCATCAAATTTTAGCCTGCAAAGGAATTAGGAAGAGATTTAGTTAAACAAACCAAGAAAAAATGTAGGCTTGAGACAGGGACAAAGATTCTATAATTCTCAGGAACTCTCCAGTGATATTGATGTCAAGAGACCATACGTTGTAGAGCAAGGCTCTTGACTTCAATATTTTTTAAAAACAGATTTTCCTTCAATTTGAGTCAGCTTCCCAACATAACTATATTCTTATTTCTTTCTAATCAGTGTTGGGAGTTCATATGTTTAGCAAATGATTTCCTTTTCACCACAAGTAAAATGTTTACTACACAACTCTCCCCTCCACCCCCATCAGTTGTATTTTTAGAACAGTGGTCCTCAAATTTGAGAATGCATCAGTTTCTTCAAGGGCTGGCTAAAACATATGACTGAGTCTTGCTCCCAAAGATTCAGGGAACCTGTGACAGAGCCTGAGAACCTGCTTACAAAACAGGGTACCAGTGAGGCTTTCCAGAGTCATACTTGTTGGCTCAGTCTTAGTGAATTTATCAAGAGTCCTGTTATAAGTTCCTATAACAACCGATGCCAAAGGGGAGAAGAAAAAAATTCACTAGTGAGAATCACTAAGAACTACAAAATAGGAGACCCAAGATTCACCTGCCAAATCTCTCGTTTTGGAGATGAAGAGCTTGGGGAGCAGACAGATTGGGTGCCTTACCTAAGGGCACAGAACAAAGTGAGGACCAGGTATCTCTAGTAGTCTTGATCCTTGTTCTAGTTCAGATCTAAAATGTCTGCTAAAAGTCTCAAGTGTTTGGAAGGTGATGAACATAGGGGTGCTATGCTTCTCAGCGGATTCAGTAGCAGAATGTGCTGTTGGACATGGGTCATCCAGGTGTGGCCTGGTCTTGTGCCTGGTTCCGCCTTTCTCTTTCTCTGCTTCCGTGCCACCATGAAGTGAGCAGTGTTGTGTGCCTCTGCATGTGATTTCCCTCTTGGAGCCATCCCTGGACTGAGTCCTCTGAAAATAAGTCAAAATAAATCTGTCCCCCTTTACATTACAAATGTTGGGTATCTTGTCCCAAGGATAGGAAAGCTGACTAATACATCTCTATGCACATAATTGTTTGCCATCCTTTTCAAGTATCGTTGAGTTACTTAACTATGGGTTCCCAATTATCTAACACTGAATACATGTTAGTATTGCCAGTCAATAAGTTTTTTGGAAATTATCTCCTGGAAAGTGTTCTTAAGTGTGGCAATAGGTTTCCTGTCATTGTCACAGTGGTGTTTGGGTTTGGTTAGTTTGTTAAAGTCATCCCCAAACAACTGAGGTGTTGTCTGGGAATCTGCATTCTGACAAGCACACCAACCCATGCCCCGCTGTATCACTATTTGAGAACAGGTCAGCAAAACTATGGTTCTCAATCTTGGATTCCATTAGAATCCTATGGAATGGGGAAGGGCTTAAAAATGCATACATCCTTGCTGTCTGCAAAACAGTCACACTGGAATCTCTGGAAAGAGGTTGTAAGTACCAATTTTCAAAGCACCACAGTTTACACCAATGTACAGCCAGTATTGGTAAACAGAACTTCTATTCATTGAAAGGATTTTGCATGTCCAGAAAAAAAATTTTTAACAAATATAGAAATCTGATCACACAGATTACCAAGGGCATTACAGCAACTGCTGTCAATATTTTCAACCTGATCCCATAGAGCTGCACGTTTCTCTTCCAACAGTATGCGTTTGTGTCAGAGAATCCCACTGAGTTGGGACCTCCAGCTTATCTGGAAAATTAGAAATATTTGTTATTTCCAGTGTTTCACTCCTGATTGTTACAAAGGAAGGATTGTTATAAGAAAAAAAATTATGGATATATTCTAATCAAGCTACTAAACAGTAAAAGCTTTTCTGTAAAATGAACAGACTGATTTAGCAGTAAGAGCAGGTTATAGAGACATGCTATGGTTCCCAGGATTCTTCAAGGAGTAAGAGAAAATGCAAGAAGACAGAATTCCTGCAAAGTGGAGTGTCAGAAATTTATCTTTCTCGGCTCCCAAATCCAAAACACTAATGATGTCAATGTCCGAATTGCTGCCAAAAGTGCACTATCTGGTAAGTTTCTTGAAAGAGATAGTATCCTAAAAAATGATTATCTAGTAATTTCCTCATAACCAAGGTGGTTCAAATTAGCTCAAAGAGAGCTTAAGCTTGGTAAAAACAAAAAAATCTAAACACTACAGAAACTTGTAGTGCTGGACATGAAAATGAAGAGATAACACAGTGACTTAACACATAAGTAGTTTTAAGAAAATGACTATCTAATGGCAGGAGAATGTCCTGCTACTCGCGTGTTGGCAATATTAGCAGCTTTATCACTTTTCTCTTTCTTCTTTCAATCCCATAGTGGGTCAAGGCTCTGTGCCAACACAGAACAGGGTGTATTATGCTTCCCACACAAGAGACAAGAGGAGGCTTTCTCTCAAGCACACACAGGCTTGGCCTTTCTCCAGCCTCACCTTGGACTCTAAGTTTCCAGCAGAAATAGCTTAAAAAGGGATCTCTGTAAGGGCGAGGAAAAGGCTCAGCTGAGACTGGAGCAGGACAGTTACCTGCCAGAGGGAAAGCCAAGGCAAATGTGGAAGAAGCCACTTCAGAAGCCTTAATCTGTGGCTGGTTCCTAATCCTCTCTTCCATCCAGTCAGTATTTCTCAAGTGCTCAGAGGTCTATTTTACTGTGAACTAGCAGTCTCTGATTCAGAAGGTCCGGGATGAGGCCAGAGATGCTGCCTTTCCACCAAGCTCCTAGGTGAAGCTAATGCTGCCAATCCATGTACCACACTTTCAATATCAGGTACGATTCTTGATGGAAAAGAAAACACAGTGATGGTGAAAAACCATTCTCTGTCCCAGTCCTGCTAAGCTATCAAGGGTAAGGGTAAGTTTGGAGAACTCATCAAGCCTGCAAGTCCCCTCTTTGACAAATGTATTACCAGACCCTTCTATTGCAGAGGTCTGGTCTATCCCCAAATCCCATGTATTAAAAAACCTTGGTCACCAGTTTGGAGTTAACTAGGATGTGGTAGAAGTTTGTCTTTGGTCACTGGGGACATGCCCTTGAAAGAGACTGTGAGATGCCTGCCTGTCTGTCTGTCTGTGTCTCTCTCTTTCTCAAACTGGCTTGAAAGAATACCTGAAAATCCCAGTGCAAAGGAAATGCAGTTTTATTTCTCAAGAAGAAATATGTTACTATGTCAGCCCAGAAGTTCCATAAACTATCCAGGCTCTATCCCCAATTGCTATGATCTCAAAAGAATAAATAGTTCATGTCCACATCCAATGGTGGTTGACGTTTCCTGGGATGTCCAGGGAGAACTGTGGCTTTCTGTAAGTCATTTCAGAAGGAGCCTTCATTCCTCAAGAAATGTAAGACAATGTCAACTATGCAAACTCCTCTAATAAGAAGACTATTTATTTTAACCTACTTCCTGCCCATTGCCTTTAATCATATTATCCTTATTGTTAAATAAAAAGAACTCTTGTACTGTCTTCCTTCCATCACATCACGGGAGACAATTGCCCGACACTCAGTGGTCTAGAGAGTGGCTGTTAGGAGTCTGGTAAATTCCTCCCTCTATTCACTTACTCACCTGTCTTCCTCGATATTCCCACATTGCTTTACCAAGATCTTTCTTGTTTTAATCCCTGTGAAGGTCTCTGCTTCCATTTCAAAATCTTCCGCTTTTTAAAAAAACCAGAATGGCTCTCCTTGGATGGCATCAACTCCTGTATCCCCGAAGCCCATGGGAATCACTCCTTCCCCATCCCCACCATGCCCATTTATCCACCTGGTCACAGAAGCCACACATACGAATCCAGACTTCTCAGAAGGACCAGCACATCCAGTCTTTTATGACAGGAGACCAGGCACAGGTGGAATGTACTTTAATGGTGATGGTTTACACCAAATGAGTCCTCAAAGGTAAACACCACAAACAGGAACCTGCAACCTTCTGCCTCCCGCAGACAAGATCAGAAGGCAGATTCCTTTCTGTTCTAAGATACAAAGTCACAGCTCCATGTCACTCTACACTAACCAAATTTCTGCTGTTTCACCTCCTGCTGGGCACAGAGGTACACAACCCATCTGTTTTCATTAAAGATGTGGCCTTGGTTAAGTTTCCACATTCTCGGGGAGAACTTCTGTACCTAACATTGACAGATTAGGAAATTGCTATTGGTTATGACAAAGTAAATATTTCATTATCTTTTTTATACTTGTAAGATCAATTATACACTTAAAATCAAGCCGAGGAATAAATGAGTTCCATCCTAAGCACAATAAAAATGTAGTATATTCACTTCTGATTTAAACTGTTGGAATATTGTTAACTGTTTTCCCCATAATGATGTAGTTCAGAGTATTACAACTTTGTTTATGAAGAATATTCAAAGTCATAAAAAAGCATTCACAAGACATTGTACATTGGAAAAAATACAGAATATATGTACAAAGTATATAATCTAAGCTTTTAAAACTGTAACATGCATATGTCTAGAAATACTAGAAATAAGACAAACAAAATTAGTGCTTGGATGTAGATGACAGTTACAACAGGTATTTAATTTCTTCTCTGCAACTTTGAGTTTTCCAATATATTTTCACTGCACCTTTATCTGTGTGATTAGTGAAGCAAACATTAGCAGAATGGATACATGGACTAGAATTAGGAGATAAAAAATGATTCATGCACCCCTGTGCTTTGATTGTTCTGCACAAACACAGTTTATAACATGCATGTGATGCATCCACGTGCTTGTTAACCCATGTACCGGAAAGCGGGTGGACTGCAGGAGGAGGGCTGGATTCTTTACGTGCGTTAGACTGAAAGGATACGTAAGGAATAAGGAACTGACTAGGATTGGTTTGCAAGTTATAACACCTGCCTCTTCAACTAATATATTCGGGCTAGAGGAGAATAAAAATCAAGACTTTAATACTTTTGTTGCAACTTATCCCTTGTATATTTCTAAAAATAAAAAAACTATTGCCTTCTACCTTCTAAGGCAATGTGTTCTGTGCAGACAAAGGCCTGACTGTTGAAACATATTTTAACATTTATTTTCTTTCCTCAAGGAATGTCTACTTGGAAAACACAGAAAAATGATCAAAACTAAGTAAGTAAAATAATAATCTTAAGATCATCTGTCCATGAAAATTTATAAAATAAGAACATGAAGTAACCTTTTTTTGCTCTTCTAGGTTGCTGGGAGTTAAGCATGATGAGCAGTTATTGTACACATGTATGCATACACATGATTATACATGCAAATGTGAGTAAACCAGCACATATATGTAAGTGCATATGTACTAAAAGATACATAAATACATGTTCAATTTAAATAATTAAAGTGATATCAAACTGCACATGATTCTTTGCAGTTTGCATTTTTTGGAACACACAGGACACACTGCTCAAGAGTAAATGTTAAATGAGATATACTGTCCAAAATTTAAGACTAATTACACAAATAAAGAAACCTCATTGGAGATATACTCCACTCAGAAACTTTCTTAAAAGACTATTATTTCATTATTAAAATTGTAACAGTGCAGTAACTTGGAACAAAAAGCAGAAATGGATTCAAAGTTAAAGATGTTTTCTCCTTAGACTGGATGGTGTTTAACAGTGTCTGCCACCTTGTTACTCCTCTTTCTTTTCAAGTATCTTACAAATGTCCTTTTGAACTTTTTCAATGTTTAATAAACTAATTTTCTAAGAGTTGCAAAAGGTAGAAAATAAGAAGATTTCTCATCTTATTCTAGTCTACTCTGCAATGGTATAAATAAACAATTTCTCATTCCAGTTTTTCTAATCAACTCCTATATCTTTAGATCAGGGGTTCAACAAAAGTACAATGTGAGCCCAAAAATATAATTTTTAATTAACAAGTGGTCACATTAAAAGCAGTAAGGTCTGGGGTTTAGTTCAGAGGTACAGTGCATGTTTACCATTCTCCAGCCCTTCCTTCCATTCAATGCCCAGCACAGGAGAACAAAGGTAAAATTAATGTTAGCAATGTATATAATCTAATCAAATATAGGCAGGTGATACAAGCCTGTAATCCCAGCACTCAGGAGGCTGAGGCAAGAGGATCACCATGAGTTTCAGGTTAGCCTGGGCTACAAAGTGAGTTCAAGGCCAGGCTAAACAGGACAGCACACCCCTGCCTCAAAGAAAATAAAATAAAATAATAAAATAAAATAAAATAAAATAAAATAAAATAAAATAAAATAAAATAAAATCTAACCACATATACTCTAAATATTATCAACAAAATAGGTAACTAATATAAAATTATAGAAAGATTTTACATTCTTTCTCACACTGTTTTTGACATCTAGTATACGTTTTACACTTCTAACATCTTTCCATTTGGATTAATACACTTCAGTGGCTCAGTAACCACAAGCAGTTACTGACTACTAGTTAGTAACCTCTAGAAAATATGCTCAAATGCTTCTTTTTTGATAATGTCATCTTAAAATTATCCTTTGACTGCACACCACATCATCACCTCCTTCCCGGATCCCCCTCTGTTAGCTTGTCAGTGTTACGCTTTTCAACTCACTTTTCTAGCCTTTAAACTCTTTCTTAACACCCTTACTAGGCACTCAGTTATTGGTCCATTCATGTTCTTATTCTTCCTCATTCTATTCTGTACTTTCAAAGGATTTTGTGGTTTTATGACAAAAACTTAAATTTTGTCTATAGCTGTGTGGCTTCATCCCCTCCACTTTTTCAGTTTCACCCTATTAAAAGATGTAGGATCATGTGGAAGAATCCCTAAATGTCTCAACTTTTCACTTATATTTCCCAACTCTCTTCCTGTCCTGTGTTTTCTGGAAAGTTCCAGAATCTTTTCTTTTAGCCATTATACTTTTAAATTCTTTTATAAATCAGCAATCATATTTTTATTCTCTAGCAAATTCTTCTTGTTATTAAAGGACTGCTCCTTTTCAAAAGAATCTATTTTTAACTTTTGTTGATGAAATTTAAAATTATTTTCAAGGTTGATCATGGGGCTGGTGGTGTAGCTCGGTGGCAGAGTGTTTGCCTAGCATGCCCAGGGCCCTAAATTCAATCCCCACCAGCACTCACTAACATTAGAAAAAGGAAAAGCTTTAAAAAATAATAAAAGAGGATCATTGAATTTTTGGACACCTCAGAAATAAACTGTATTGATGTCTTTGTTCTGATACCCTAAATACTGAGAGCAAGTTGAATTAAAGATCAAGTTTTCTTACCCAAGTTTTTAAGAGCATGAAAGTTAAGGGCCTAATGTGCCTCACTTTGGATAAGAATGTATCTGACCAAGAAAGAGTCATGGTTACGCAGTTACATAGTTACACAGCTACTGTATAGTTACTCATACTTATTAAAACAGATTCCAGAATTAACCTGGCATTACAGAATTTAGATGGAAATTTTCACATATACATATTTTACCCAAAAATATGATGTTATTGAGCAGATAGTATTATCCTGGTATAGAGGACCTTAAAAGTTGTCATATGTCACAGAAAACCCACTATACATCAGTCCCTTAGAGAAGAAATTGAAAATGTTTGTACAGAAACCTCAATGACAAAGATTATCCAAGCACAAGTTCACCATACTAATAAATGTATGAAAGTTAATGGGTACCATTTTGAACACTTCTTGCAATTGTGGAGGCCAAAGGTAACTTGCATTCATTTCATGATGTCTCAGTAATATAAGGCTCAATTCAGACATGAGTCTCCTAGTATCCAACCTGTTTGCCAGCAGAGACACTGGTCTCAGCTCAGCCCTCAGCAAACACGAGATGTCTTAAAAGAGGTAAGATGGAACGTGGAATCTCGCAAGCACCTGGACATCTAAAAATATCCAAGTTCACCCCAGACACCTCAAGGACTTTGCTTACTGAGTCATAAAACAACCAGAGAACTTTGACCACTAAGGTTTACTAAGATCTCCCTGCCTAATGCCCCTTGCCTTCATTCAAGTTCCATAAAAAAAGGCCCACTTCTCTGTTTGCTACAGATGGCCTTACCACCCTCTGTCTGCCTGCACCCAGGTATTAAACCATGTGCCTCATTGCTTTCACACAGCCTATTCAGTAGTATCTGCCTCACATTGGTCCTTACACATAAATTTAGTATTAAAATATTTACAGAAGTTTTTCTTTTCCTAAAGTGGGGATACATTTTTGGGGCTGACTCTGTATTTACAATCTGAACAATAAATGAATGCATTTACTTTCATACTATTCCCACTTGTGCCATTTTAGGGCATCTTGCTAAAGGAGAAACACAATTGAAATCTTGCTTATCACGGTAGTCTGTGTCAAACAAACAGAATAGTGCCTGAGAGAGAAAGGCAAGAATCCCAAGATAACCAAGTAAGAACTAAAATAGTCACTATGTACCTATTTAATTGCTTTTCTCCAAAACTTCTCTCAGATCCATATTTTGAGAACGTTACTTAGTAATGGTTCTTTTTTAGAGTACTCTGAGTTCATAAAACATGCAGTCTTCCTCTATCTTAACAGACTTGTTCTCACAGCCCACAGGGCAAGTTCCCTTCTATTTATTTCAATTTTTTTCTTTCCTCAAACTTTGCTAAACAACATGGTAAGGGTCACAATCCCATAAGGGTCAAAGTCCTCCACAACTAAAATCCTTAGGAAAATATATTTCGGAAAAAGATCATTTTCAAGTGTTATAGACGCACATTACACAACATTTACATAAAAATGTGAATGATGCTATTTGATCTTCCAACTAAGATGGAAAATAAGCTGCTAAGGCTGGAGATACTTACAAAGCTATGTTGCCCAGGGGAGAAGATGATACAATGTTAAATATCTGTAATGAAATATAAAATCCACCAAAACAAGAACAGATGCCTCAGCAGATGGTTTGCAACTTGCCTACCCCATATCCTCTCTCGAATTTGGAGGGTGAAAAAATGATCCCAACTAAAAATATCTCCTTCTTAGAGCTCTTAGGGCTTCCTTACAATTCAGGGAGCCTTGTGATACTGTTTAACTGAACAAAAGGAATTTTCTAATTTTCTAATAGATACCATTCTCTGTGCTTCCTTCTTTTTCTTTCTAAGGGAAATTTGCATGTTGGGTGTGAATATGCGATACTTGCTTAGAACTAGGAGGCAATAGGCATCATGATGAAGGTTTATCAACAAAGGATGCTGGAGAACAAATATGGATAGAGGTTGGTTCCTTAGTGAACCCTATGGGTCTTAAAATAGCTGTTGCCTGTCTCTGACCTTCTTGCTACAAAGGACAAATATAAAGCTATGTGTTTAAATACTTTGTAGTTCACAGAACTCACTGCTTCTCAAATAATTAACAATATCTAATCTTAGTTGCTTCTAATAATTGCACACAAGGACTTTAATAGTTGGCCATAATAGAGATGCCTTTTTCCTTTACAAATCTTTTTTCCCCCTCAAATCCTAGAAATAGGTCCATGATTCCGTAACAAAAAGCCTTAATGTCTGACACACTTTGGAATGCAGAAGTTAATATGGTACATAGAACACACATTATCCAATAATCCAACGGATCTGCACATCACTTTAGTCCATGGCGTGAAAACCCTGCTCAATGGGCCAACTCCAAGTGACCACTTGTCTTTATAAATAAAGTTTCATTGGAACTCAGGCACATCTTCATTTACATATTGTTCCCTGGCTGCTTTTGTTCTATGATGGTGGAGCTGAACATCTGTAACAGACACAAGATGGTGATTGAAACATAATATTTGTATGACCATTTATAGAAAATGATTGCAGATCATCAGATACATAATTACTCATGGAGAAAATCCTATGTCTGTTCACTCTAAAGTGGGATAAACAGACATAAGTTTTCAAAGTTTTTCATGCCTTTACAACTATGGAGAAAGAAACTGAGAATCTATACTATAGAGGAGGATGGAGCAGTCTTCAGGCTGGTCTAATCCACCACAAGGTGTTCATCTTGCTGGCTGGTTCTCTAATGTCAGCTCTGCATGCTTAAAAATCCTATTCACTGGCCACATTCAGAAATCAGTGAAATTGGGCCAAAGTATCTAAACTAGGACCACAGAGGACGGTTAGAGTGTTTGTGAAAGCACCATGAACTCAGCAAAGCATCCCAATGTGGTGTCTACTATTGGATAAATCAGATATACTTTATTATACTGCAGACATAAATATATCTTTTTAGATATAATGTATATTTAATGGATTTCATATTTACTAAGGAAAGTGATTGCAGATGAGTAAAAATTTCTCTCATCTTCTAAATTGTGAGGTAGTTGTTCATACCTCTTAATTATAATATTAGAAAGTTGACAGTTACTCTTTTGTTGTTCTAATGTAATTTAAGTTGATGGATCACATTTCTTGAAAGTTCTCTAAGGAGGCTGTGGACCATTTCTGATATTTTACTAAAAAATTTCTTTGGAAATTTGCCACATTTACTTTTTACTGCAGTTATCAATATTAGAGAATTACATAAACTTGATAGATTTTAGTAAGACAATATTTTAAGTTCTATGTCATGTCACAAATTTAGCTTTCATAAATTCTAGTTTCTACTCTGAGTTATTTTTACTTTTTCAGCGACCACATCTCTACAGTTCAAATACCCACTTAATTTCTAAGTAAAAGCTGAAGAATTGATTTCATTTGCTAACTCCAATATTCTCTAAGTGCTCAGTCTTTAAATTCATTTATACAAGAATTAGACTAAAATCACTTACAGTGTAATAATGCTTTCCAGAAACTGATAGGATGCTTAAAGTTCTTTTCAAATAAATACAGATTACTGTACAGTTATTTCATTTTAAAAACTTTCTTTCATTAGATTCAACAACCATTACTCATGATGGAAAAGTATTTTGTATAAAAGTCTCTCTACCAAGAAGCAGTATAGATTTCAAAAGGCCATAGGCTGGTCCCTTTGTTTCTGAAGGGACAACAAAGAGACAGCAACACTTTTTTGCTCTAATGGCTGTGATGGCACAGAAGAGAACATCTCAGTTGAAGATTGCTGATAGAGAAGTACCTCTTTTTCCAAAGATGTTCTAAAGTTCTTTCTACTTCAGAAGAAACCCAGCCAGCCTAGTTTGTAGCAGAAATGTGCAAATTTATAAGCCTATGTCTTACTTATGTACACAATCTCAGTCTCCAGGCACCCAGAGAGGTCCATGTGGTCATAGAACCAAGTTTCATAGAGTTGGAGCTATTTTAAACAGGCAGACTTCATTCATGCCCACATCATTCGAGTCCATCACTAAGGAAGAGGTAAAACGAAATAAGCAAAATAACTGCAGAATTATAAGCCCCTGAATGAAATCCATTCTAGAAATGTGCAACCTATCACCTAGGAAGGGAAGCACCAAGCAAAGGCCACTGTTTGTGACATATGGATACGGAGGCCACATCAGAGAAGGGAGGTGTATTTTCACTGGGGCTGCAAGGGGTACAGTGGTTTCCACATCAGAAGCAGGAACCCCAGCCTGCTGGCCACCTGGGGCATGGAGGAGGTGAGCCATGGAGAAAGTGCTGTCAGGAGGGAGGAGTCAGTCAGAGAGTGAGTGGAGAGACCAAGTTCACGGGACTCTGGCAAGGCCGGCAGATCCTAGTGAGACCCTCTCCTGCTAGAAAGGGCCACAGGAAACAGGGAAAGCACACTGGTTACTTCTACTGGTTCCTATTACATTACTGCTTGGGTTATTTCAGCCCATGACTTAGTCACTTTCTCACTGCTGGGCCACAACACCAAACACCCACAATTTAAAGGAAGAGAGGTTTGATTTGGCTCTTGTTTACTCCACAGTTGGCTGGCTCCACGGCAGAGCAGAATGGGGCACAGCGAAGGAGGAGGAAAGCGGCTCACATCGTGACAGCCAGGCAACAGAGAGCGAAGGGCGGAGCTGCGGAGGCCACAAACCCTTGCAGGGCACACTCCCTGTGACCTGCCTCCTCTTGTGATCTCCTAACAGTAGCGAGTCAGCTACAGAGCCACGATCCGGTCGCCTTCCAAAAGCCCAGTATGAGAGAATAAGCATCGCAGAGCTCATTCTTCATCTAAATGACCTGAGTGGCTAGATCAGAAATGAATAAAGGTGATCCTATACAACACGGTAACTAGAAACAGTTTTTCTTTCTAAGTCATTCATTCATCTATGCAGCAGGCACCAGAGTAAACCATGGTTTCAAAGAGTCATGGCAGATGACGTAGAGGGTAAGAAGATGCAGAAGGTAAAACTGTCCTCAAGAGACCAAAGTCTCACAGCAAAGAAGAACTGTACAGGCAACTATACTGAACAGCTCTACTACAAGTCAAAGAACTAACAATTGTACCTGAACATCGTTGAAAGTTCTAGGCCGTAGGTGACTGGAATGGAGATTTTCTTTAGAACTCTATTGAAAAGTGTTTTCAAAGTAAACCAATCCTCATGCACTGCAAACGTATATTAATTAAAAAGCAAAAGATGAAAAAATAAATCAATGTTTTCAATGGCACTGTAATAGCATATGAAAACATTTTCTCAGGTTAATAGAAAAAGCATCATACAGAATTATGTAAGTTTATTTGTAGTTGATTGCAACAATGCCTTCAATCTTTATCCCAACCTAGATCCATACCTGTGCTCATTTTCTGGGGCTCCCATAACAAATTATCACAAAGTACACGGTTTAAAATTAGTTACAGAAAATTATTCTCTCTCTGGGTTTGCTGGTCAAGGACAGCCTCCTCATTCTACCTCAGGAGGTTGCAGTGGTAGGTTGCAGATGGGGTAACTGACCCCCATACCTGTCATCATCCTAGTCCAGGCCAGTCGTGTTGGAGGCAAGATTTCAGAGAGAAAAGTGCTGAAAAGAGGGGAAGTGCTGAATCAAGGTGTTGACCGGACCACACTGTGCAGTGGCTCTGGGGCAAATTCATCTTCTGATTGCTCTGCCTATGATTCGAGCAAGGGCTCCTGGTCTTGAGGTCACATTAGCCTGGCCTCTGTCTCCATCTTCACATCACCTTCCTCTCTTCTGTGGGTCTCTGTCAAACTCCTCCACTTCTGTCTTATATTGACACAACTGAGGGCTCATCTGGAAAATCCAGCAAAAGCTCTTACTTTTATAATCCTTCACTTACATGATCTGCCATACAAGGCACCAATAAAGAACGGATGTGGGTTTCTAGAGACATTTTTTGGCTTCCTACAACACAACATAATTCTGTGACTCTTTTACCTTATCCACAATATCTGAAGTGACGAGGGACTTGCTCCGGCCAACAGAATGAAGGAAAAGTGACCCGGTGCCAATTCTTGGCCCCATTCTAAAGAGATTGTGTTTATTTTCAGATTTTTTCTCTCTGAAATATTGCCTCCAACATGACTGGCCTGCACTAGTTTTGGGGATGATGACAGGTATGGGGGTCAGTTACCCCATCTGCAACCTATCACTGGCCAACTCCTGAGGTAGAATGAGGAGGCACAGACACAGGTGTGAGGCCATCTGGAGTGATCAAGCCTCTCTACTTCCTCAGCTCTGCTCGGTGCTCCTATGGGTTCACACAGAGTAATACATGCTTGAAGTCCCTGATAAGACAACAGTACGTTTTCTTTATTGAGAGAAAAATAATAACCATTGCCACTTACTGTCAGAATTTCAAGAGTGCAAACAGTACATTTTCTTTATTGAGAGAAAAATAATAACCATTGCCACTTACTGTCAGAATTTCAAGAGTGCAAGACTGAGTACATATCACTTTGCAAATTCAGGGGGGAGCTCCACTTAAAAAACAAATGTTAAGTTTTTAGCAAAACGACAACAAATTTACCGAAACACTCTCTATAGTGTTAATCATCATTAAATTCAGTAGAGTCCAGGATTTGTTCCACCAGAAGCTTAGGATTTATCATCTGAGGTTTCAACCAAGCATAGATGGAATTATGCCTCAAATGAAGCTGGCACTACTCTTTTCTCCCACCATAATTAAGAAAGAAGTTCACCTGATACTCATTTTCAGACTTTAAATTTTTTTTAAAGGAACTAATCTCAACTGGATCCATAAAGCTAATCAAAACTAGTCGTCTGATTAAAATTTTTCCGTGACTAAATCTTTGTCCTTACTAGCAGAACTAAACTGATTTAGAGTTCATGTTTCTGAAAAATATTTTGGAAATGTCATTATGCTCTCTGTGACATTATGTGGCATTCTTTTACAGCGTTTTAATTGAATTCAATTTGCAAGGGGAAATGAAACCCAGTTCTCTTGGGGGTTTCTGGAAGATGTGGGAAAGTTCATCTGGGTAGAGAAAGAGAAATGCCTCATGAGTCAGACAAAGTAATATCACCAGTAAGATCCTTGTGAGCTGCAGCCAGTGCCTCAAGATGAAGGGTCACAGAGAGGGGCAGGTTGTTACTTCTCATTAGGGACACCTCTTCACCCCTTCATGACACTACACTCCAGCTGATCACTGACTTTGAACCATAATGACCTGTGGATGCCCAGGATACAAACAGCAATTGAAGTCCTTCATGATAAAAAAAAAAAAAATAGCTTCAGGAAGGCTAACTGTACCAGGCACAATTTTTATATTTAACATGTATAAATTCAATTAAGCCTCAGGACAATCTATGTGAAAATCATCAAGATTTAACAACTTCTGTTTTACAGATGAGTAAGTTGAGGCACAAACTTGCCTACAGTCACACAATTTGGAAATAACATAGCTGAGATCTGAACCCATATAGTCCAGTTCTAACAGACCCCCTTAACAGCTCTCCTTCCTAAAACCCAACTTTCCAGATGAACTCAAGCTTCACAAATAATGAAAGGTCTACAAAGTTTTACAAAATTAAGGATGCAAAAATTGCAAATTCGAATAACCTTAAAGGTGTTTTCAAGAGCCCTGAGAAATCATCTACGCCAACTTCCTGTTGGCAAATGCCTCTCTAAATTGCTTCTTCAAAAACAGGACTTGGGAGCACTGGCTGCACTACAATCACATGAAATTTCTAAATGGATCTGACAACCTCTGAGAATCACAAAATCACCGAGAACCCCTACTGAAGCCATTTATTGGCAGGAAGTCTTGCCTCGTCCTCAGAGAAATTTATTCAAGGTCAATTTGAGCAGCCATGAAGAAAAGCTCAGCAGTTTCTCTTTCAATAAAATCTCCATCCTGTTAATCCCACCATGGTTCTTCTCTCTGGGCTCATCCAGTCTTTTAACCTTTTAACCTATCTTTCTGGAATTTCTATTATGTTGATGATCTTGATTGTTCTGTGAACCTTCTGCAATTTTTTTGACCTTTTACTTGGGTTGCCAGATAAAGATGATATCTACTTAAATCTAATTTTCAGATCAACAACAACAAAATGTTTTAGTGTATTCCATATATCACACAGAACAAGCCTTATACCAAAATTGCTTTCTCATTGATGATCTAAAATTCAAATATAACTGATGCTCTGTATTTTTATTTGCTAAATCTATCTAGTGTACCCATTTTAACTCTGTAAAAATCACACCCAGTCCTAATGTAACTATCTTAAAATCAAGCACATGTCAAAATCACCTACTGTAAAACAGACTCCTGAGCCAAGCAAGGCAGTATGCGTCTGTAATTCCAGAATTCTGGAAGTCTGAGGCAGGAGGATCACATGGTCCAGCCCAGCTTCTGTAACCTGTGCACTTAGGGAAACCCTGCCCCCCCAAAAAAGAAATGTAAGAGAAAGGCTGGGCCCTAGGTTCAATTCTCAGTGATGAAGAAACTGAAAAATGAATAAAATAAAAGCAAAGACACCTGGATTCTCCCCTAGAGTTTCTGATTCTGTGCATCTGGGATGGGCTTGAGAACTTATGTTTATAAATGGGCTGCCAGATGATGGAGATGCTGGTCGTCTGGGGACCACACTTTGAGAACCACCATGCTAATCCACTGCCTTAGACAGAACATGAGAAAGAAGCTTCCAGATTTGTAAAATCTAAACGCCTCAAGCCCAGCGAAAAACGTAAAGAGCCCATTTCTGTCCACTGGATGCTCAAATTCGCATTTCAACTCTGCTAACTAAACAGAAAAATGCTTACATTTAAGGGGATCTGGGCTCTGAGCAGTGACACACGCCTTTAATCTCAGGACTCCAGGAGGGTCAGGCAGCAAACCCCAAATTCAAGCCCAGCCTGGGCAACACAGTGCCTTAGCAAGATCCTATATCAAAATGAAAACATACAGAAAAAGGTTGGGGATGTAGCTTAGTGTAAAGACCTTGAGGTCAATCTCCAGAACTGAAGAAGGAAAGAAAGAAATGTCCAGTCATTGTTTATACTAGATTACAGTCCGAGAGATGGACCCACCCTTTTTAGGACACCAATGAACCATCACTTTGGGGCAAGCTTGTCATATCAGCCACCATTTTTTCAATTTGCCATGGTTTCTTAAGGAGGACTTTGGTTTCACCACAAATTCCCTTCTTCAAAGCTGCTCGTCACAAATGACTATTCCACATTTAGACAATTTTTTCCAACCTCTCCCAGATCCATGTATGTGCCCATAAAACTGTTATTTCCCAGGCACAATTTTGAATACAAGACCCTACAACAGATCACTTTGAGGCCTCCAGTTAATCACTCCTGCATCCTTGATCTTTGTGATTGGAACCTCGAAGTCTCTTGGACCACCAGGGTGAGGAAGGTTCCTTGCGAGCTTCTGTCCTTTCTCTTGGAACCTTGCTCAGATGTCATGAACAAGTTCAGACTAACCTGACCAGACAGGCGAGGCCACATGTAACAGAGCTGAGTCATCCTGCACGAGCTGTCCAAGATAGCCATGTCTAGTGACCACGAGCCGACCTCAAACGCATGAAGAAGCCCAAAGGAGCACAGCCAAACCAATAACAATGCCCAGCTGACCCATAAATTAGTGACCAGAAGTAAATGTTTATTGTTATAAATCAAAGTTCTGAGGGATGACTACACAGCATTACTGTGGCCACAGATAACTGATTCCAGCCATAATCCAGCCAGACTCTGATTCTCTGTCCTTTGTCGAGATTCCCATTGGCCTCTCTCCTGCCCAACCTGCTTTCCAGGGAAGGAACCATTGCAGCCGGGCTCCTCCAGCCCATGCCCTTGGCTTACAGCCTCCTGTCCCCATGGTTACTCCAGACACCCCAGTCCCTGACTGCATCTGTTGATTCACCCCACAGCTGTCCTGCATGGATACACAAGTCCAGTGTTGGACCACACTGATCACAGTTCTTTCATTTCCTTTTCTTTCATGCTCAGCCAATTTTGTTTCCCATTTTGTCTTTGGCTCAAATATTTCTCTAAAAGGGTTTGCGGTGTGTGCATGTGTGTGCATGCGTGCGTGTATGTGTGTGTGTGTGCTGTTACTAATTTGCCATGAGAGGAATAAGAGAACTACTGACAGGCTGATTTGCCAATCTCAGCTTCTCTGACAACAGGAAATGCAAAAGGATGTGTGTTGATAGGCAAAACAAACATGGAAGAGGGGAGAGAGGTGACAGTATTTACTGCAGCCACGAAATCATTACTGGTATCAAAGAAATCGAAAAGCTGTCATGGAAGGAGGCAATTCTTTTGTAGCTAAACAATAAACCTAAACCCATGAGAAAATTGTTTCCTACTGAATTTTTCACTCACTTCCCATTCTGCTTCTACATCAAAGAACTAAGCCTCAACGTTTCTTTCCCAGCTCTTAGCTTTCACTCCACAACCTTAAGAAAAAGGAAATAGAGGAAGAAATGTAACTGATCCAGATCATAGTGAATCATAGTATTTTAACGAGCGGAATCTCTGCTACCAGAGGAAGCATCGTAACAAAGTCCTGATGTTACTAGAGTCCATCAGAGCAGACCCAAGAAGTGGACCTAAGTGGACAGCTTAGTGGATTTAAGTCATATTTTTACCTACCTCCTCTTTTCTTTTATGGTCTCCCCGTGACCTCCGTGAAATAAAAATAAAGAGAATAAAGAAAACTTTGAAGATAATCTAAGACAGTGGTGGCAAACCTATGATGGTGTGGGTGCTGCAGTGGGCTTTCTGTGTCATTGAAAGCTCTGAAAGTTCACCATCGTTGGTCTAAGAAAAGAGGAAGAGTGAAGGGCAAACAAGAATAGAAGATGAAGACAGGAAGACAGAAAACCAGAGGCTGGCACATTTCACAGCGATCAAAGCAGGCAAAGCTGCAAACCAGAATCATCAGGGTTACAGAGGGCCGATGTGGCTGAGGGGAGTAGGAGAATCAAAGCTCAGGCCCAGCCCTGGGAATACTTAATAAAGGTTCAAAATGCTAAAAACCTGAGGTGATAAAGTTATTTACCATACCCTGGGGTTGCAGAGACAGTGAAAGCACAGTGGGTGAACAACAAAAGAGGAAAACAAGGATGATTAAGGCAATTCTGAGACACACATAGCATTCAACAGTATTGTCCGGTCTCCACACAAACTACCCTAAATATGACATCCTAGAGCTCATGCTGGCCTTCTGCCAGAAGGACGCTTATCAAAATTTTTTCTGGCCCATGTCCTCTAAAAATTTGTAAGGCCATCACCCATGGGGTCCTCCTGCATTCCCAAAGGCCGAGAAGAACGGGCATTGCTGATTTTCCTCTGAGCTTGTTATCATTATATCTCATCTGTCTGACCTCTGTCCATAAAGATGCAGTTTTCTTTGGGCCTCAGGGTTTTCATTCTGGAAGCTTCCTGAACCACAAAAGCTTTAGTTAAATCAATTTGATATGCTTGTCTGGGGTTCACCTGTTAAGAGGAATCTTGAACTTTTTCTCCCTACATATATCGTGTATCCATCAAAGGCCAGTTTGCAGTGAACACATAATAACACGGGGAAACCATGGTGACATAAGACATAAAAAAGGAAATAAAGGTAATGTCAGAGCACTTGACAATGTAAAAGCAAGAGGACTGTTAAAAAGAGTAGGAATGAAAGGAAGAGGTTTAAGGTAATGGAGGCAGATCCAACACAGTGGGGAGTCAAGACCCACCTTTAAATAAATGTCAAGAGAATAAGAAACACAAGTTGAAGGACGCTATTTAAACTAAAACCAGGGACTAACTGAAGAACTATACACAGTAACGTAAGTATCAAAATCATGGCTGTAGCTTGTATGAGCTAAATATTTATTTACTCACTAAATAGGTAGTAATAGCCAATGTCCTAAACTGACAAATTAAGTACCAGGAGTCTGAATGTGTAACTTGTATTATGACACTGACCAACCAGAAGATTTAAAACAGAAATAGTTGTAGTACCCTCTAAGGGTTTGAGCCGGGGGTGTGGGAACGGATCATTTTGTTGTGTCGTTCCTCACTCTGTCATTTTACCCTGTGCCTGTGTTCCTCTTGGTAAAAAATGAAAATGTTGCTGGGTGCGGTGATGCGTGTGTGCAGCAGATCAAGGCTTAGGGAGAAGGATCTAAGTTTGAGCCTAGCCTGGGCAACTCAGTCATTTAGAAAATAAATTAATTAATAATAAGACCTGTGGGTACAGTTCAGTATGAGAAGGCTCTGGATTTATCCCCCAGTACTCACAAAAATGACAGAGGCAGAGACAGACAGAGGGACAGACAGACAGACACAGTTTGCCTACTGAATAACTATTCATCATGAAAGACCAAGTTCCTTACCCACAGGTACAAGAAGGCACTTTTTGAAATAAATCAGAAAGCCTTTAAATATAATCTGACTGACTTTGAGTACCATCATTTATAGCACAGAAAACTGTTCTAAGAGCCCCAGTAATGAAGAACTGCTAATGATATGCACTTTCCTTTCATGCTTTGGAAAAGCATGAAGATAGGTAATTGTGGTATCAAAACTCAATGAGGGCAGCAGTGGCCAGAAATGAGGCACTGCCTAGGAACACTGTCATCCGTACAAAGGATTGGAATTTGGAAACCAAAGATCATGCCATCCACTGGCAATCCAGCTCTGCACTGGGGGACAAAGATATGGGGTACCAAGGGATAAGGTCACATAGACTCGGCAGCAGCCCGCTTCCACCAATCAGGCAGTGACCCCGGGACCATTTCTGCTTTGAGACACTATCCTTATGGGTCTTGAGCTGGACAATTTCTCCATTAGTTCTTACAAAAATAAAAAAATAAAAATAAAATTCTCTGGGAAAAGTTTGGAAAATCCTGCATACTGCTACACAGGGATATACCATCTACAGCAATTACTTTGTGTGCTGGGAATCCCATGGTAATGCCAAATATCTAACCATGATGAGTTCAGTTTTTCACTTCTGTGCAAAACACCTGTTACCACCAGTTAGAATTCCTTTCTCAATGAGCAAATTCTGGCAACACCCATGGTGTGTGTTTTCAGGGACTGTGGTCCAGTGTTATGCTTTTCAAACCTGTGGGTATTAAGAACCAACAAGAGCACCCTAGAAAACCCACAGTACTGAGCCTCATTCCACAGTCTGTGGTTGCAGCCAGAGGTGAGTCGCCAACAAACTCCCCTGAGATGCTTTGGGTCCCAGATGATGCCTTGAGCAAGGAGCATGAGCAGCAGAAGTCTAAACTCTTCAGTCTTACATTCAGGGTGCCTCTTATTTAATAAAATCTTTACTACCCATTTTTTTCCCATAACCTCTCTTTCATTATATTTTACTGTAACCCAAAGAACTTCCTTCTTTTTTCTATAACCTAGCAGCCCTTTCCTGTCTCCATTATTTCCTCTGCCCAAACCTTTCCAACTTCAAGATTCAACAACAGACACCTGGCCACCTCATTGCCTTTATCTTCCTTACAGACGGGAGAAGTATCCTCATTTTTAACTGTGTAGTTTTACTGCTTCATATCTACTGTAGTCTAGAGGCTGCAGGATGTCTGTCCCTGACTGATGTCTGCAGATGACAATACCTCGCAGAATGCTTTGTAAATAGTAAGAGCTCAACAGACATTTGATGAGTAAATGAGTATATGGCTAGCGGAAGTGGCTGACCTGCTTGTTAGCACAACAGTGCATGATGCATGCACAAATCCTCTCTGATTAAATGAACTCTGCCAAGTTCAGTTCTGTGAAAAATCTACTAAACACCCTTGAGGACTCAGAAATTGGATTGCCCAAACAGCTTTGCAGATTGTTTACTGTCTCACACGAGCAGTGGCACGTGGCAGCCCAGATGAGAAATATGAAAAAGTGATCCCAAACCCAATATGAGAACCCAATAAAGGCTAGAATATATGACTGCTTCTGACACGCACAGTACCATTCACACACACGCGTGCAGACACACCTTCCCCTGAAAAGTGACTTTGTAGGTATCTATATATGTCAGGAATCTTGAACTGGCACTTGTGCATCTTGCTCATGTGAAGATTATATAGCTATACATAAAATACCACAGAAAAGTGAAGAGAAATACAGTGTATAGAGAAAAGCCCATATTTTAAAATTTGTATTTAGTATTTTTCTCATTTGTTCTTTCTTCAAAGCCATAGATCAAAAGGCTCCACATCCTTCCACAATCTATATTTCTGGGACATTATAAACACATTATAAAGTATTATTTAGGGATGTTCCTAGAAGACAAGCTACCATACAGGTGCTACGATGCTACACGTGGGTTAACAATTAATGACATCGGTGTATGTATGCTTTTGGATAAACAAAATACATTTCAGTTTTCCATTCCCACAAAAGAAATGATCTGATTCTTTTGTCTCTTCCAAGCCAACTTTTACCCCACATCATAAAACCTAAGCTGCCTTTGGAAGAAACAGCTTTTAGCCGTTGATCTCATCTGACATCGTTAGTTTCCATAGAAACTCCCATAGAATGCTTCTGCATGTCTGGAGTAAGTGCCTCTCCCATCAATTCCAAATGAGTCCAGGAAAGCCCTGCCTGGTGTCTGACATCTCCCAGCCCTGCTCCGTTGCAGAGGACAGAAGAGCACTTAAGTCAGCATCTGTGACCTTCACCACAAGGGCCGTCTCCATTATAGACACACAAACGAAAGATTAAACACTGCCTGGCACAATTAGTTCTCCTCTAAGTAGGCTGCTCCCTGCAGGACTCTTGTTATAAATGTTCCATGATTCATGTTTGAAAAAAGTAAACAAAAAAAAAAATGAAGGCAAAAGAAACAGCTTAGATATGAGGAAAGGTACCCTGTGTCCTGTCAGTTTATATCATTATGTAATTACCATCAGCCTTCAAGGGTAGTGTGGTTGTCTATCTAGAAGGTTTTTCTTCTTTGCTCTGGAAGAAAGAAGAGGAAATAGCAGCAAAAATTTCAGGACTTAGAGAAAGCACAGAGCTACAGGACCTTTAAATGTTCTTTGTTTATCCTTGCCCGCTGGCACACCTGCTCAGCGCACCAGGTCTTCTTATGCAAACACAGAGACATGAATACAAAATTAATCTATGGGAAAAAAGGTCAAGAAAATATTACCTGTGTGGAAGGGGCATGACTAAGGAAGTCACAAGGAGGCTCCTAGGCCACTGGGGATGTCCTGTCTCCCCCTCAGGTTACCTGGTTGCTTTCAGTCCCTGCAAATCCAAGGAGCTATTCACTTATGACTTGTGTGCTTTACTAAATGCATATTAATTACACTCCAATAAAGAGATTTTATACATAAACAAATAACAGATAAGACAAGGAACCAGGCAGCAGAGATATGCGGCCCGGAAAAGATAAATCCAATCACAGACTGCTAAGTTCCCTGCTGAACTCAGCTGGAAAGGTAAGCTAATAACAAGATCCAGGCCACTCATGAAAAATGCCAAAAACAGTGACTGGGAGTCTGAATTACATTCCTTTCTGCTCACCAGGAAGTGTCCTATCCGAGCCTTTCCTACTGACTTCATGATGCAAACCAGCTGGTGTTGTAAGGGGCACTGATGGGATTATCTGCCCAATAAATGCATCTCTGCAACTGGGGACTTTGCCAGTCCAGGAGGACTGGTCTCCACTCCTGTACAGGCCTTGGGATCAATGGCAGGTCACTCACTGACTTCCTGGGGGGTTTTTGAAGGCAGGATTTGGAAAGAGACCAGTCTCTTCAGATGCCCAAGGCTATAATATGTATAGTCTGTTGACTGCTAAGTTGGTTTTCTTTTACAATGAGAAATTTATTATGCAGAATTTGAGTTGGTTTTTATCACTTTAGTGGAAGGGATCTTAGAAACTATTTTATGTTTTTCTTTAATACTGTGGATTATTATATTTTAAAATGTCTGAACTAACAGAAGTAAAGGTGAGGTCAAGGTTTAACCCCCCACAATATCTTTGCCCACCCAACTTTGTCACCTGCACCTGTGCACATTTGCCTGATGTTGTCACTGCCACCAACTACTCTCTTCCAAAAATCATGTGCAAGCATCCCTTCCCCTGCCCACTCATCATCACCTGCTCTATTACAGACTAACTTTCCCTTACCCAAAATACTTGGGACCTAAATGTTTCAGATTTTGGAATTTTGCATATACCTAATGAGACACCTTCAGGGTGGAACCGAAATCCAAAACACAAAATTCATTTGTTTCATAGACACCCTACACACATAGCCTGCAGGTAATTCTATGCAGTATATACAGTATATCTGGATTGTGACCTGTCACAGGAGATCAGGCGTGGCGATCTCCAATTACCATATCATGTCAGATCTCAAGAAGTCTTAGATTTTGCAGCATTTCCGATTTGGGGTTTTTATGTTAGGCTCAACAGTATTAGAACTCCCAGGCCAACAATTACACATTTCACTGCCACCCACATTCCATGGGCTTCACCTCCCTTTTGTCACTAGTATGGTCGGCAAGTCCCTTTCCCTTCTTATCCACCCCAAATCCCACTGTCTACCACGCCTCACAAAACTCCTGACTCTTTTGCCTCATTCTCGGCCCACTACGCTCATTTTGCTAACTCCTCACATATGGCCTCACTTAATTCCTCCTGGAATAAGCAAATATGGTCACAGAGGTGGAGGAGACTGGAGAAAAAGAGCTCAGCTGGTCAATCTGTCCTATAAACTCCTAACCACAAACTTCGAATGAGTGCTCAAACATTGTCCAATAATCCTTCTTCAGTATGCTGACACCTCTCTCATGGTGATTTCAAATGTCCTGTATCTCCTTCTTGTGTCCTTTTCAATGATAAGAATGCCGCTAAACCTACTCCTTAAAAATGTAAACATATCGAGCTCGGAATTTTCCTTTTTTTTCCCTTAGACTACTTCCCACACCTCCCATGCTGTAAGATTCCATGATCTTCTCATTGTCCCCATCAACCAAGTTGACAGCCTGTGATCCAAGGAACTACTCTCTCCTTGAAGGACTTTCTTGATGACAGTGATTGCATAATTTTCTGGGTTTTTTGGAGGGGTGGATACTGGAATTCGAACTGAGGAGCTCGTGCTTGCCAGGCAGGCAACTTTCTTGGTATTTTTTTTCCCTCAATTCATCAGACACTTGTCAGTCCTGTCTTTTTTTTGGGGGGGGTTCTTAACGTCTACTTGTTCAAGTGACACTTCTCTGAGTACCTTCTCCTCCTAGGTGATCACATATGGCCCCAGAGCTTTAAATGCCATCTGTTTCCACTGCTCTCCTCTCCATCTCTAGCTCTCATATATCCAACTGCGCCAGACTCATATATCCAACTACTTACTTGACATTTCAGTTGAATATTTAATTAACATATTAAACTTTAAAGTTTAAAGCACAACACTTGGTTTCCTTTTTTTTTTTTTAATCCACATTTTCCCTTTATCCCAGTGATGGCAAACCTGCTAAAGCGGCCCACAAACAGCCCGCTGTGGCATGCGTCTCATAGGTTTGTCATCACCGCCCCTATGCTGTCCCATCTCCATACATTTCTCTGCCACTGTTTCAACTGGCTACCTAGGAGTCATGTCCAGTGTCTCCTGTCCCCTTACCTTCCCAGTCTATTTTATCAGTTTCCAGTATGACTTTCAAATTAGTTCCCAAACCTGCCTACTTTCTCCTCCATCACTCAGGTCTAAGCCTTTCTCTTGCACCACTAACCACCACCTCCTAATGGGCTTTTCTGCTCCCACGCTTATCTCCACCTCCACATTCAATTCATTCTTCACTGCAAGAATGATTACATATCAAATCATGTCTGCTAAAGAATTTTCATCAACAATAAAAAGTACTCTTTACCTCTAAAGGGGGATCATGCAGCTAGCTGCCAACCAATCCTCTGCTGCTATCTACATTGTATTCCCCATCTGCTCCCCACTGGCCACTGGATTTCAAACAGGTGGAGTTCATCTCTACCTTAGAGTCTTTTACTTCTCTTTTCTTTTAATTTTTATTAGCACATTTGCAATATTTAATGATCACCTTTATTGTGGTGAGTTGGTACAAGTACATACTGGCATATGTACGCAACACATCTGTTCTTTTATGTCCCTTTGCCTCTTTCCTTCCTTCTATCTCTTGAACCCTTTCCTCACTTGCCAAAGATCTATCTCCCTGTTTCCTATTACCTTTTAGTTTTCTCTTTATTTATACTTTAGGATTCTCATAAAATAACCCACACAATACCTAATCTTTCTGTGTCTGATTTACTTCACTTCTCATTGCGGTCTCAAGGTGCATCCACTTTCCTACAAATGACTCAAATTCATCCTTCTTTAGAGTACAGTAGCACTCCATTGTGTGTAAATATCATATTTTCTTTATCCATTCATCTGTTGACGGACACACAGGCTACTTTCAAGATTTAGCTATTCTGAGTCATGCTGCTATAAACATCAGTAGGGAAGTATCACTGTAACGCGATGCCTACAGATCTTTTCAGAAGATATCTAGTAAGGGAACAGCTGGGCTGAAAGGAATATTTTTTGAGGAATCTCCATGTCACTCTCAATAGGGGTTGTACTAGTTTACACTCCAACCAACAACACAGAAGGGCTGCTTTTCCCCACACTCTCACCAGTGTTCATTATTATTTCATTTTTTGGTGATGACCATTTATTCTGGAGTAAAATAGAATCTCAGTGTTGTTTTCATTTCCATTTCTGTAATGACCAGCAACACTGAACATTTTTTCAGCTACTTACTGGTCATTTGCACTTCTGTTTTCTGAGAACCTTAGGATCTTTGCACTTGTTCTTCCCTCTGTCCAGAAAGTACTGTCCCTAGTTCTTCATAAACCCAGTTTTTCATCATCTGGGCTTCAGCTTACAGGTCATTTTGTGTATAATCTTCCTTGACCATACATCCAGATGAGTTACCTATGCTGTAACAGTGAGCTACTATCATACCACCACAAATTATTTCCTGAATGCTTACCTCTATATGAAATAATCTTGTGCTTACGTTTGGTTACTTCTATATTATATCTCTCCCTACAGAAATGATTGCTCTATATGAGCAAGGATATGTGTTTTCATTGTTCTCTTCCAAGGGCTTAGCATCTAGCTTGGTACATGGTAGATATACAATAAATATTTGCTAAATGAGTAAATATACAACATACATAAAATATAAAAAATGACCATTTAGAAAACATTAAAGAAGGGGAAAATAAAAGTTCTTTTCAGGTGAACATCATTATGTTTCATAGTAAAACATTAAAAAAATGCCTGAAACTCATCTCTGGCTGAGAAAAATAAAATTAAAATCAGATACATTTTGATCATTTCAAGTTGATTATAATTGGCCTAAAAAGCAAAATGAATCGGCTTTCCATTTTAGCACCACCTGACTTTGATAATATAATCACTCTCTCTAGCACTCTGGGGGCATAAATTATATCTGTGAATTAATCAACTATTTTAACGCAAAAAGAAAAGAAGTTGTTCTTACTAAATCGCATCCAGCATCAAACCCAAATAAACATATGACAAACATACTTTCCCACAGTTTTATCTTTTGAACAATTAGAGTGAACAAGCCAAAGCAGGATTTTAACACTAACTTCTAGCCAATTAGATTAGACACTTCCAAATAATTTTAAGAGACTGCTTTTCTCCTGTCATTATTTACATTTGTCCCCTCCAGAACTCACACCATGTACATAAAACATGCACCCACTTTTAACACCTTGGTATTTACTAAAGAATAATATTATTTGGTAGTAACATATGATCCATGAAAACAAAGACTTGATCTTAACTTTTTTGTATTGCATCAAATGTTAAAAATCACGTATTAACTTTACTCACTCGACGCTACCATTGTTCAATTAAGAGAAGCTTTCACATTTCTGTTGAAGAATTCTCCTAATTTGGCTTTAATAAAAAAAAAAAATGGCTTCATCACGTGAACCCATCTACAGAGTGATGAGATTCTAAGTGGTTTTCTGGCTTAATCTTGCCTGCTATTTTGAACAATGGACAATTGGGAGAGAAACATGGGTCATTCCTCTAAAGTTGCCAAATTCACCGACCCATGTTTCTCATACAAAATATTATCCTAGGGCTATGCAAAATTCTTCATTACCCAAAAGGGGATTTGAATGTTAACAAAGTAAAGATTAAAGCTCTCTAGAATTTACTTTGGAGCTGGAGTCTGCTTATTTCTCTCTCAGTTGTATTCTGCTTAAGCCATACATCCCAATTTGGGAGTAAGAATGTCCGTCCATAAATGCACTTGTAATTCTTCCCCTAGTTGCTATTTTCTATTTCCTGAGTAAAGGCAAAGTCTGTAATGAGTATAAAATGTAACAGGGCCCAGAATTCTACTTATTTACTTACTTATCTATTTATTGGTGCTAGGGATTGAATCCAGGATGCACTCCCACCAAGCCTTTCATTTTAGATTTTGAGATAGGAGCTCAATAAACTGCTGACTGAAACATGTGAGCTCCTCAGTGCTGGGATCACAGGCATGGGCCATGATGCCTGCTGGCCTCAGAACTTTCAGTTTAGTCATCCTTGCCTCCAAAGCCACTCATCTGGAACAGTCTGTTTGTTCTCCTCTTAAATCGGGGCTACCCTACAATTTACGCTGGCGAGTAGAACATGGCAGAAAGACTGGTGCAGGCTTTGGAAATCTAACTCTGAGCACTTTGCTGCTGCTACTACTGTCATGTCAATGAGCCTGAACTACCCTGCTGGAAGCAAGAGATACATGGAGAAGAAACAGACCATTCCAATCAAGGCTGTGCCAACCAGCCAGCCAGAGCCTCCGCTTCTCCTCTGTAACTTATCCTTAGCCTCACAGCCCACTTCCCCAGCTCTTCCTATTCACTGCCTGCTGTGCACTGAACTGTAAATCCCCCATCCCATTCCCGAACCCGTATGCAGAATGTGACTGCTTTTGCAGACAGAGCCTCTACAGTGGTGACGTGGTTAGAGTGCAGCCATTAAGATATAACGAGGAAATGTGGGCACACAGAGAAGGCAGGGCCGAGCACACAGAAGGCAAAGCTCACGGGAGGAGACTGGGCCACCTGGGAGTCAGGGAGGGAGGCCCTAGGGGAAACCACACCTGTCACACCTCAACCTGGGACTTCCAGCCTCCAGAACTGAGGCCCTCAGTCTGTGGTTTTTTGTTATGGAAGACCTAGCTGATTTTCACTAAGGGGAAGTCTAAGGAGGTTAAGGAGTAAATTTCCCAGCTCTTTTCCTGTTAATGAGTCAGACAATTCTTTTGCTAATCTTCAAAAAAAACTGTACCTACAAAAATACTCACATTTGCTCTTTTAAAAAAAAGTTTTCGGAAGTACTAGATATTAAAACAGGACCCTGCACATGTTAGACAAGCACTGTACCACTGAGCTAGATCCTCAGACCTTTCCATTTTGATTTGTCTCGCTATGCTGCCCAGGCCAGTCTTGAAAGTTCAATCCTTCTGCCTCAGCCTCCTAAGTAGGTGGGATTTTAGATGCATGCCACTGTTTCTCTCTAAAACAAACAAAAACAAATTTTTTAACTGTAAGAAATAAAATAAAAACTTTGCTATTTGGGGGGAATATTTATAAAATAAATAAATAAATTGCACGTCCAGTGCCACCCTGAGAGGAAATCTCTGTCAAGCTGGTTACGACTCCTTGCCTTGTGCACTTTAGTTACAGACCTTCCCCACTCCACGGTGGCCAATGTGACAGGCATGGCATGTATACAGAGCACAAGTGCTCTTTCTGCGGTTGTACGGATTGCAGTCTCTTCCTTTGAGGAATTTCTGATCTGCAATTGACATGAAAGTGCACATTCACAAAGAGAAGGCTCTTTTTGGACCTACTGAATGGGATTTTAGTATTGCTAGTGCTTCTGCTCCTTTACGGAAATAAAATATCACGGTGGATGAATTAGATTGAAGGTTATCATCTGCACTTCCGCTAGGAATCTTAGAAAAAGGGTCATCAGTCAAGAGCGACACTTACGGTTCACTTGACTAAAATAATAGCCATCATTTATTGAGCACCTCCTATGTTTCAGGCCCTCTCTAAGAGTTCTCAACTCTATTTTATGTTAGTTGAATCAGACAGGAATTTTATTCTCGCAGTGATGTCGTAAGCATCGACCAGGCCTTGAAGATAGAGTTATCCTGACCTCAGAAGTGAGCTGGTCCTTGGGTCAGACCTGGAGACGCCTGTTGCCCCTCAGGATCTGCTTCTTGGAGATGTCTCAGCATCTTGTGGCTGGAGTTCTAGGGTGGATTCTCCTTCCAAATGCGCCAGTCCAACAGTTCCAGGGCAGGGGCTGGAGGCATGCCAGGCTAACTGTCCTTCCGAACCTCTTCCCCTAACCTGCACCCTGGGCAGGATATCTCCTTTCTCCCCTGCACACAGAAAGCCCAGAAGTTAACCTGCTGTGTCTTGCAGATGGATCTGGGTTTTTTACTCACGTCCACTTTCCGGCCTTGTTATATTTGTTTAATACAAACAGTTTACCCTGCACAGTAATTTGAGAGTTTTAACTCAGTGCTCCAAGTTCATGAGTCTTTTCTACACACACATGTTCACCTGTACAGTCTTGTAATGAGAATCTGTGGAAAAGCATGAGTCTGTTTCTTATACTTTCCCCCTTGTCAGATGTCCAGGGGTTAAAACTATTTTCTCACATCTATAAGCAGCAACCTCTCAGCTTCCATCGGATAAGGACTTGAAGGACCATCTGGGAATACTTAAAGAGTAATTGCTGAGGAGTCACACTGAAGAGTTTTTTCCAAAAGGAAAATCCCACATTGTCCCCATGACTCTCAAAGGAATGGATCAGAGGTCAAGCATACTGGAAACAAATGTGACTCATCCCAGCAACTGAACCCAGCAAACTCACTCACCTCCCTCCTTGCTCTCTCTCAGCACCATCTGACTTCTTCCTGATTCTAATGCCTTTAGTGCAGCTTTCTCCCATATGAATGTTTTTAAGAAATTATGTATGCAATTGAAGATGACAACTAATACAGTTGCACATTATGCATAAGTAGAACATCATCTAGTTATCACTGCAAATAGGGAGGTTGCACATTTGTTTTATTCCAAAAGGTTCCTGGAGCATGGTCCTTTGGAATTCTAATGAGCTTAAATCCAGCAGCCCAAGCTGGCATTGCTTTGAAAACCACCAATGGAGTTCTCAAGCCATCTAGGCAGTGATTTTAAGTGACAACAGCTTCTAGATTCTAGTGTGCCCAGAATAAACCCACATGCACCAAATGGCTATTCCCTGGGGTTGTTGATTTCCCCTGAAGTGCAATAGCACGATTCAAGAATCACCACAGGACAAAACAGTGATAAAAGCAGAAAGAAGAGTCCCCGATAGACAAAATAATACCAGAAAAAAACAAGTTGGATAACAAGTTGGAGGGCTTTGAGCATAGAATTGACTACAAAGACAGCATAATCAAAGGATAGGTAAACAGAATGGAATAGAATTAATAGTCAAGAAATAAACCCAGTGCAGGGTATAGGGGTGCACGCCTGTACCCCATCATTCTGGGATGATAAGGCAGGGAGATCAGAAATGTGAACCCAACCTAGGCAGATTAGCAACACAGAGAGACCTTGTATCAAAATGTAAAAAGATCTGTGATGTAACTAGATATAAATCCCCAGGATATAAATATTGATTTTTAAAAAGAAAAAAGAGGAAAAAAATCCATACATCAAATAGTCATAGTCAACTAATTCTTGACAAGGGTCTCAAGATAATGAAGAAAGAATAGTTTCTTCAATAAAGAGTCCTGGGACAACTGGATTATACAAAGGCAAATATTTAAAATTGAATCCCTATTTCGCATCATATTGAAAATGGATCAGTGACATAAATATGACAGCTAAAACCATAAAATTCTAAAAAAAAATAGGGATAAATCTTCATGATCTTAGATTTTTAAACATGAAAATGAAATATGAATAGATTTTAAATATGTCTATGAAAGAGGGTAAAGAAAAGAAAAATTTTACTTTATTAAAATTAAGATTTTTGTATATCATGCAAACATTTTCAAGAAAGTAAAAATATTGCCTACAGAATGGGAGAAAATATTTACAAGCCTGGAACAAGGATCCAGAATATATAAAGAACTGCAACTAATTCAACAATGAAAGGCCAAAACTTCACTTAAAAATGAAGAAAGAAAATGACTAGAATATTTCTCCAAGGAAAAATAAAAATAACCAATAAGTAAGTGAAAAGATACACAACACCATTAGTCATTAGGAAATACAAATAAAAACCACCATGAAGCACCAAATTGTACCTGATAGGAAGGCTGTAATCTAAAAAAAAAAAAAAAAAGAAAGAATAAAAGAAAAGGACTGTAACAACTGCTGGCAAAGATGGGAAGAAATTGGATTGGCACTTGCATGGCTGCTGATAGAGACATAAAATGGTACAGACACTTTGAAGGTTCGTAATTAGTCCAAGACTATATAGTTCCTGTGCAATCCAGCAGTTCTCCTCTAGATGCGTACTCCAAAGAACTGAAAACAGAGACTCAAATATCTGTATGTACACATGGCTACAGCAGTACTATTCAAGTAGCCAAAAAGATGGAAAAGCCACCTGCCCATCAATTGATGAACAGATAAACAATCCCTGGTAGACACATAATAGTATTATCCAGATATAGGAAGGAGTGAGATACTGATCAATGCTAATGTATGAATGGACTTGCAGAACACCACGCCTCATAAGAGAAGCTAGACATACTGTATGACTCCATTTTCATGAAATATTTAAAAAAAGGCAAATCCACAGAGACCCAATTTGGATTGCAGTTGCTAGCAGCTAGGAAAAGGAAAGTGAGAAGTAAAGGGTGCTTGTGTGGAGTATTTCTGAATGATGACAGTATTTCAGAACTGGACAGAGGTGGCACAACATTGTGAATGTGCTCTGTTACACTGAATTGTTCACTTTAAAATGACTAACTTTGACTAAGTGCATTTCAGTTTAAAAAGAAACCAGAAGAGAAGATAAGACAAAGAAACTCAAGAGTTTCCAGCAGTGATGAAGCCAGTGGGAGGGGCAGAAGTAGGTACTGGGCAGGCAAGAGGATTGGACAATATGAAAGAAGGGGGAAGTGAGAAGCCTAGAGAGGGCCCCAAAGTGAGGACAAGATGGCACATTAGTTCTTCGTGTAGCCTTTATTGATTGATTGATTGATTGACTGATTTTGCATTCGTAAGGAAGGCTACAGAGAGAAGAAAAATAAGGGTGATGGAAGGGGAAGGAGGAAGGATGAAGAGAAAGAAGACAGTGCTAGGAATTACAATAGGACAGGTCTTACAGTTTCCATCTTTTTGTCAGTATCTTCCAAATCCAGTGAAATAGATGATTCTGTGCCCACTTCACACCTGAGGAAATGAAGGCTCCGGCCTTCAGAGGTCACATTTTCCCTACCACTATGATCCCCAGGGCCTAATAGGTCACCGGCTCTCCAGTCAACTTCCAGTCCCATGAGAGAAGCAAATTTGAATTCTCTAGACCACTGAATTATTCCTCAGGGAGCCTGGAAACCACTGCCGTTGCATCCATTTCTTTCAGCTTATTCTTCCCAAGGTGACTGTTTTCTCCCAGCTACCTGACTCCTCACCGTGAAAGTTCTCTGCCACCTGGGAAGGGTCAGCGGATCACGTCAGCACACTCAGAAGCAGAGCCCCTGGCCTCTCCTCAAACTGCTCTCTTCCGGCGTTGGTGACACTTGATCCCCCACCTGCTGCTCCAAGGCCACAAAATATGGAAAGGAATGAAGCAGCTGAGCTGCAAGGTGGCTGCAGCCCAAGGTCACTGGCTGTTTCCTCTCCCGGGATAGTTAATTTTAGTCCTCATTCTCTGCAAGCTGCCTCTCCCCACCTGAGGACAGTCCCGGCAAGCAGCCTGCTCCTCTTGTCATTTCAGAAACATAAAAGACGCTCCAAATTCAACAGTTTCCGTAGGCTTTAAGGATTTTGTTGATATACCCACCCTGCAAAAGCAAATGAAGAAGATAAACTGAATTTGTTCATTTCCCCCCTTTTCCCTTTATATAAACAGACCAAAGGAACGATTTTCACTGTTGGGTGGGATCTGTATTTCACATCGAAAAAGACTGAGGATATTCCATTTAAATGGGAGTATGGAGACAGATGAGAGGACAAGAAATCCTGTCTCTACAATTGGACATTCTTACTGTCATCCTCACAATGGTCCTTGGACTGTTCAGTCACGGATACGTCAACAGCCGCACACTTCCCGCGTGGAAAGACGTGGAAAGACGTGGAAAGCCAAACTACAAAATGTAAGGGCAACAGCTAAAGGTTTAGACTGCTTTCCTGTATCAGGCTGTCAGAATTTTTCCAGTTTCCTCAAACCTGGAGGGGAAACAGAAGCTGAAACAAATAAATAACAATGCTAATTCAACCTTTTAAAGGTTGAAATAAAAAACAGGACAAGCCTTAAGCATTTGCTAGGGTAGAAAACTGACATTTTGTTTTCAAATGTAGCCTGTTACGGTGTTTGCTTAATGCTTCTCTAACATACTTTAAAATAAGTAAGGGTGCTTTTATTTTAAATGTATACATTCATAGGGTATGTGAGTACAGCCGTAGAGCTACCAAATAGATCCTGTAAATACTAACTTTTTTGAATACCTAGCCCTTTATCCATCAGCTTTTAAAAATACACTCCACAGCAGAACTGAGCACATTTCACCTAAACTCTTACATGACTGGCATTTCAATCTTTTCTGGTTGAAGATTATGAGTTTGCAAAACAAAGATGAGAAAGAAAAGTCAATCGATGTTCTTTACGTCTCTACTGTCAGAGGGGTCCCAGGTGAGATAAAGATGAGATTTCCAGCAAAGGATGAAAATCTTCCTCTAAAAACTGGAAAGGACGGTATTTGGCGGAATGCTGACCTTAGTAACTATTAAGAAAATCATCTTTAAAAGGCCATGGTGTTGGCCTCCACCCTCTTTCTACCTCCTTTCTTTCCTTAATTTAGTTTGGAAAAGAACTCAAGTCAGTTATGGAGAACAAGCAAGAGATCCAGAAAGAGCCATCCATGGAAAGACTCGGAGAAAAGCCCCGGTTGTTTGACAAAGTGGAACACTCTTTTCTGAACAAGAAATCCTTGGGTGGTAAAGGTATGGCCTTTTTACAAGAGGAGTGAAGAGTTAGGAAATTCTTCCTCTTCCCTGTTTTTGCTTTTGTTCTCTTATGTTTCAACTCCACAAATCAGGACAGGGAAGCCCTGGGGTGGGCATGCATGCTCTTTGATACTGCCTCTGGTAGGGAAGGAGGGAAGACAAGGCTAAGGAAATGGAGGCCAGGGTTGGTCATTCCAAGTCTAAGCAGACGACTCTGGGTTTTGATAGGAAGTACCCAGCCCAGCCCAGGACAGGTGGGTGCTGTGCAGAAGCGGGCCCCTGGCAATCAGTGCTGTGGTCATGCTAAGACCACTGGCAGCAAGGCCCAAAGATCTGCTTGGCAGTGCGTGGGCAGCGGCAGCAGCGAGGGTCTCTGCACCAGACGGTATTTCCCCCAAACATGTCAACATTTTCTTCTCCTAGTGTGACTTTAACACTCTTCTCACCAAGAGGTGGACTCTTAAGTCTCCTTTTCTTAAAAGGGTCAGGCTTGTGACTCCTCTGGAACCAAAAGAATGTGATGGAAGTGATGAGGTATGGCTCCTTAGTTCAGATCATAACTCAATGTGCCTTCCACCCCGTCAGCAGGAATGATCACACAGGGACCCTGTCGGCAGTCTACCTGTCCTGAAGCCACCAGGCTGTGAACAAGGCCACAAGCTGTCCTTGAAAAGAGACCCTGGGAAATTCCTCGGTTGGGATTGACCTCTTAGAAAAACCAGGAGCCTTTTTTCCTTCTCCTTATTTCCAATTAAACCTCTCAACTTCAAGACTCCATAAGTGAAATCCTGGGACTGCATGAAGAAACAGAAATGCGCAGACGGCCTCTTGCTCCTCCAATGTCAGCTGCCACCTGCCTGCAACTGCATGCAGAGATCTCACACTGGAAATGCATAGCCAAGCCCGCCCCAAACTCCTGACCTGCTGAAGAAGGAAGCATTGAAAAGGAGACTGCTACTGTCAAATCACTACATTTTCAGGCAGTTTCTTACACAACTGTCAATAGCTGGAACAAATCCCAGAGAATACACAGAATCACTTCCTATACTGCAAAGTGCTAGCTTTGGCGCTGCTCTCAATTTGGCCACTACCTGCCTTTCTTGTATAGTTAGCAATGCAGCCTTTACATGCAACTACCCACATTTTTCTAGAATCTTACACATAAACACACAAAAAATTTTTTAAACATTACCAGAAAAAATTCTTTCCTCTTTAAAATTTTTCTTGATTCTACCCTCCACTCAAGACCTATACTCTTCACCAAATTTTCAATCCTAATGGTTATCAATGACATCACAATGGCCAAACCCAATTGTTTTAACCCTAATTCTGGCTAACAGCACTTCTGATTCAGCAATGGGTCATTTGGGACGGATCAACTCACTTTGTCTGGGCAACCATTGTGCCTTATTTCTTTACTAGGTGTAGGAATCCAAGCTGGGTGACTCCAAAGCACTGACAAATAATTTTATGGACAGAGCAGTAAAATTGTTACAAGAGTTTTTCTTTAATCTTTTAAACTGGCACCTTCTAATACAAATGTTATTTTTGGTTTTTCTGTTTTTGGTTTTTGCACTTGAAATATCACTAGTGTGAGTTGAGACTTGCTGTAAATATGTAAATACATAATAAAAAAATACGTAACATGAAAAAGAGTCTAATATTTCACTATGTTTCTAGTGATTAAATGCCGAAATGACAATAATTTAGATATGTAGGAGTAACTACATTATTCAATTAATTTTACCTGTGATCTCGAGCAGCTCAGTCTCAGTTTGGGTTGCTATAACCTACTCTTTTTCTTTACTGAGGCCACAAGAAAATGTACATGTGTGAAGTATGATATGTTGGTCATTCCTTTGGACAGCACTGGTGTCAGATCAAATGGACAAGCATAAACTTTGGTGCTATATTTCATTGAAAGAGCCTACAGAAATGGCATATTCTTCCCTAAAATGTTTGCAAAAATACTTTTCACAAGTGAACGACTAGGAAATAATTTTTAAAAAGGAAATAATATACAAGATGGTTAAATGAGAACCAAAAAATTAGTAATAAATTAATATGTATGCTTGGAAATGTTTCTAGCAAAAGTAATGGGCAATCGTACAATCATACAATAGTTTTGCTTCTTTTTATAGGACTTGAAATCATTATTCATTTAAAGAAAGCTTTGAAGTTCTAGATCTTACTTTTCTAACTTAATATATGCATAAATTCTACTCACTAAAAATGATCTAGGTGTCTCTCAACACTGCAATCATTTGAGGACTTGGATTTTTAAAACAGTAGCTTACTGCATCCTCAAGGGAAGAAAATAAATTTTATGCAGTTTCTGAAAGTGCTTAACTTATACCAGGAAATGGCCCAAGAGATGAAAAATATGCCTGCAGCAAGAGGAGGCAAGTGAGATGGTGACCAGCGTGCCCACCTCCTGATGCCCCATGGCGCCCAAAATCTCTTAAGTAGAACCCACCCCACCAATGGGGCTGCTTCACCTGCACTGAGCGGGACGGAAGTGTCCGGAAGCCGACAGCCTCTTGCCCAACCGCCAATAGCCGGTGACTGACAGGGGAAAGGGAAAGCTCAGTCCTGTTGCCTGAGCGGAATCCACTCTCGGAGGAGCTGTGCGCCTGAGCTCTCCCAGCAATCAGGCCAAGCAGGCATTCTGTCGAAAGAACTGCCCTCCTCCCCTTGCCCACTCACTGTTTTTCTTGGGAGCACTGACTTCTCGAGGACTTGTGCAGAAACCCTCGTCTCAGGGCAGCTTCTGGGAAGCTCAGTTCGAGATTCGTGGCATGCATGAAAGTGCTCTAAGAAAATGAGACACCACAGGCTCCTGGGGCTGCTGCTGTGCCATGAATAAAAGGGTCTAAAATTCTCAAGGGTTTTTTTTAAAATGCAGTAGCCACAGCTTAATAAGCTAACAATACCTCTGTTCCTAAAGACCAGGGAAGCAGCCCTAGCATGCAGCTCTTCGATAGCTCTTCAATTTAGAAAAGAGATGATAACAGCTGATCTGATGTGTGTGTCTGAGAAAAGTCAAGATAGCATGGAAAGCTCCAAAGTACAAGTGAAAAGAAACGGAAGTCAACACCAAAGCTGAGTGGGCTGCACAGCTAACACTAGTAAGTTTTAGATATAATCAATATTTAGTAACAGTTGAAGAATCAAGCAGAAAGGAATAAAGTACCTGTTAGGCTGAATTGTAAAAACAGTAGTACATGTATCTTCCAACCTAAAATATCACAGGAAAAAAAGTGACCAAGTGCTGGTTTTCTTTATTTTTCATCAAACTGCAGAGTGGCCTTTAGTTGGATTAGACTAATAAATTCTTTTTTACTAAAAGTCACATTTCTCTATTATAAGAATTTTTTTCTTATAACTACCTTGAAGATAATACACAGGGTAGTAATTATTGCTATTCTCTTAATCATTTGATTACAAATTTCTTTATTTTTTCATAAAATAAAAATAACTTAAAAATCATTCTAAAGCTAATGATGCAAGGTAAGGATAATTCATCCAAAAATAGTCATGTTGCTATAGATACAAAGTGTAGATTTTTTAAAATAACACCAACAATAAGCTAAGTTCAATATGACACAAATAAGCAAGATCCAAAATGCAACCGCACAGGGATTCATCTACACCCAGAATGCGTACTGTGGATGTAACGGACCTGAAAACATTTAGGACTAACATAAGGTCAGAATTGCTCTCTGCTCAGAATATGGGGAAATAAATCAAGCATTTCAAGATAAAGCCAGGAAAGCCCAGATTCCAGGATCTAGAAGTTTGCAATTTCAAGTGTGGGAAAATTTATAGAAATAATAAAAGAATAATTTTAAAAACTCATAATTCAAGATATCTAACATTTGGATAGTGCCCGAGTACAGAGATCAATGCCTTTATTTTTAAGAGAGGATAGAAAGAAAAGAGAAATCTTGTTTTGTTTTGCTTTGTTTTGTTTTTTGTGGGAAGGGCAAGACTAACACAAGATAACAAGCAGCACTAGGTGACAGAAAGTCCAATCAGGTCCTTTGGGGAGGGGGCCTGAGCCAGGGCCGAGCATAGGACCTCTGTTATCCTAGGATCCACTGCCATCTGAAGTCTTTGTAAAATCAAATGCACAGCACTATACCACTTAACATAGCAAAAATTCTTCTTTAAATATGGGGAAGCTTAGTGTTTCTTAAAATATTTAACAAGCAGTTCCTCAGCTGTTTTTTTCTTTTTTTTTTAAACTCTTGAATCAAGTGTTTTTTTTTTAACTCTTGAAACAAGGGTTCATATTCTTTAAGCATATGATTCTTCATGAGTACAGCTTATAGTACAGCTGATGAAAAGTAACCACTTTAAGGATAATTCAACTGTTATACAGGGAAAGAGAATAATTTAGAAAAATGTAATGAAAACACAGTAAAGAGCAGATGATATGTCTACAGCGATTTAAGGTCCTAAAATTATTCAGCACCCTTTGACTCTGCTTTGCCTATGAAGACAAGGTTTATGAGTCATCCTTAGAGGGTAGTAAAATATAGTGTACTCGACTAAAAATAGGCAGGAACATTTACTAATAAATCTACTTTTTGGATATAATCATGTCATCATTAAACACTGATCACTTGGTGAAGTGTCAGGTTATGCGATTCTTTCCCTCCCCTCGGAGAAAGGCCGGAAGAAATTCAGCCACAGGCACTGCCAGGAGATAATGAAATATCTGACATGACATGCAACTGGGTAAAGAACAAAACACTGATGCTAAATGCCTGGGACCGGAGTCCACCTACAGGAAGAACAGCAAAGTTGCTAGTTCGCATCATGACCACAAAAGGTAGAAATCTACCTTTGTCCCTCAAAGGTAGAAATGATAAGTAATGTGAAAATTCTTATATAAAACAGCAATAAGAAAATTGGAATTTGATTAGAGTCAGGAAGAGAATAGATTTTCATATTTGGTAGAAATCTGGCTTTAGTATGAAGCATTGGTGAGTTCCACTTTTTAATAAAACAAAGCACGCACATAAAGAAATATCTGTTTCCCGCTTTGGCATTTCATGAAAGGTTGTAAAATGGAACACTAAAGGAGCATTGGAATAATTTATTCATATCATCTCCACAGGTAGTTGCGCCCCAAATGAAATGGCTGCAAAGGGACACAGCTGTGACTTTTCATCATCAGAGGAATCCTCAGCAAGGCCTGCAGAGAACATTCCTCCTCGGAAAATATTGCCGAGAACAAAAACCACCACAGTATCTAGTGCTCCTAAATGCAGGCAGAACTTCCACAGACGACAAGTAGAAAATCTAGCAGAGGATATACTGCCCGAGTGGATAGTGGGATTAGTAAACCAGGACCCAGAAAGTCCTGGGCGTTCTGCTCTGCCATACAGAGGAAAATGTCTGTGAGTAAATTTTGAGAGGCTCCAGATGGGGCATCCCGTGAATGAAGCGATTCCCTCCGCAGCCCGAAGGCTCTAGGACCCCAGCACTAAGGATTCCTCTCTGCAGGCAGCAGAGTACTCACCCGGCAGCTCCGGACTAACGGCAAGTGATGTCCACTTGGCCACACTCACGGCACAGTCCCCTGGAGACCAAGCAGACACAAAAGAGAAAAATCACGTCAAGACTCAGAGTTCTCACACAGAGAAACGGCCTTTGCACTTCAAAATCAGAGCCTAGAAAATACATTTTTCAAATATACCAGAAAGACACATTTAAAAAAATCAGGACATTCGTTTTAGGCAACAGACACATACAGTCATCAAGTCAGAAATATTTACCGCTACATCCAGGAAAAAGGTTTATATATCCTCTCTACAGTGCCGCCGATCTCCTACTTAACCTCTCAGTCTAGCAAAATAATTAAACAGCAATTAAACATCAATGGTATCTAAAATTTTCTTGAAGTAAATACAATTGTCTTCTCCTGATTAATAGTGAAATGTCCTTAGATGAACTGTAATTGCAAGAAAACTTTCAAATGTCCTTAGCTGAACTGTAATAGGAAAAAAAATCTTTCCAAGAAGCACAGGGCTGAGAAGGAAGATTTCCAATGGAATTGCATCTAGGCACAAAAAGTTCTTATTCTCATGCGTGTGTGTGCGTATGTGTGTTTCTGTGTTTGCTTTGCTAATATTACTGTACACATTGATTCTTGATTTGACATTTGATTTCTGGTCTAGCTAAAGTTTATATTTTAAGATCTTCCCAAGATGTAGCAGGAAGAAAATGGTTTTAGGAACTATCAGAAGCATCAAGAAGTAAAAGGCAGCCATTTACACATAAAAAGAAGGTGGCAGCATAAAAAATTACCATCGACACCTAGGAAAATGATGTCTGCAAAGTTTAAATTTGGACTTTGTGAATCTCATCCATAGATGGAAGGTCCTGGGCAGGATGTACATCTACAGAATG
>PVJX010011268.1:18942-54181 GCA_004027295.1 Dolichotis patagonum | reverse complement strand
GCAGCCACGTGGAAGTGTCCGAAGCAGCAGCAAGGAGCCAGGAGTTGGGCTTTGGAGAGTGTCACCAACAGAAGACCAGCCCCAGCCCCCACATCCAGAGGCCAAGACCAGCTCCTCACCCAGCATATTTCTGGGATCTGACACCGACACTATCACTGAACTATAAACACCAAAGGTATTTTATTATTGTATTCTCCCTTGTTTATCTGACTGGCTATCCCTGGCTATTTCCTGTCTGGTTGGATGTTGTCTTGTTTTGTATTTTGTTGTTATTTTTGTGTTTAGACCTTTTTTTCTTCACTATTTCTCTTGTCTCTTTTTTTCTGTCTTTTCTTGTTTGCCATTTCATCTCCTTCTCTTCCTTTTTTCCACTGTTTAGGTTTCTTACTTTTCTTTCTTGTTTTCTTCTATTGATCCTTTGTCTCTTTCCTCAACTACTTCTTGAATTGAAACTTTCAAGTGAGTAAACATTGTCTCTTTCTTTTCTGATTTCTCCACATTCTGTTTGATTCTTTCCTTCCTGTATCTTCCAGTTTCCCAAAAATTCAGGTGACCAACCTTTGACCGACAGCCTTGACTCTTAGTATATTTGAAATAGCCTTGACTCTTAGTATATTTGAACTCATTCATCACTCTATCCTGTGCCCTACCCATCTTAACCTGCCCTTGCAGAAGGATAAAATCTCCACTAAGGGGAGAAATCACAAAATACAAGTACATGCTGTAAGTTTGATTTTGTCACATAACTTTAGAATTTGCTTCTGTGATTGGAGGTAGCAGGTTAATGGTTACAATAGTTTGTCAGTAGTTAAGCTGTACTTGAAACTATTGTTGTTACTAAGGGTACTACTTTAACCAAGATGTCATACATGTTATAATCAGTTTTTCTCCCCTGTTGATAACACTGTGATTGTAGGAAGTCATAATCATCACCACAGCCCAGGGCCAAAGGATTGGGAGCAGAGCTACGTAGTAACTTTGCATCCTTTACAATTGGGAAGGTACATTCAGGGATAGCGATGAAGAACCACCTACATCTCGAAGACATCCCTGAAGTGCAGACATCTCCTAGGGAAGCCTCAATACTAGTGATAAATCTATCTGTCATAAGAAGTTGGCAAGATCAACATAGAAAACAAAATCAAATAAAGGGGAGAAAATAGAAAATGACAAGATGCTGCCTGGGATATTCCAGAACTCACTGACACAGATGACTCTGGAATTCAAGCAATGGAACCTTCTGAAATGATAACAATGGTAGTGAAAAACAAGCAGAAAAGACTGAACAGAAAACAATCTCTCAGGTGCAAAAAGAAATAATGCTTAAAACCAAAGACACAAGAACTTAGATGAACTTAGAAAAATGATGGAAACAAACTGAATGACAAAACAAGAGGTGACAGAGGCTAACGGATTCATGACTAAAAGGCAGGACTTTAAAACATCACTGAATGAAGAGATCAAGAAATCTTATGCTTAAAAGTCAATTATAAAACTGGACAAAATTATCAAAGAAAAACCCTCAGTATTTCAAGGCTGTAGAAATCAACCAAAAGCAAACAACCAAGAGAGCCATTTATTTATGAAAAGCTGCTAGAATTTTGGATAAAAACAGTGGGAGGCTGTGGCCTCCTTGCATAGGGCTGCTTTCATTTCTCCTACTCACCAGCTTGATTGGCAGGCACAGTAGTTGGACCAGCGTAGGACTGGCTGTGAAAACCAACAGCTTTTCTGTCAAAGAGGGTGGAATTGCTTTGGAGCTGAGAGCAAAAAAACCATGCCTGGTGGTGTTTTCAGTAAAAGTAGCAAGTTGAGTTAGAAATCAATAAGGCAAGCCGGAAGCTCTGCTAGCTGAGGTTAAAATCCTGCCTGGTATGAATGGCAGACTAACAGACCAGCCAGAAATAAGTGAGAGGTTGATAGAAGGCCTTATAAGGGCTCAGCATATCCATAACTGCCTAGTGATTGGTTGTACATATAGAGTGACTCAAGAGAGCTGAAATGAAAATAAAATCTGGACAGACATGAAAAGCATCTGACCTTTAAATGTCCTCTTTCAGATCACATGTAGAGCCATCAACAGAACGTAAACTTTGTGGGATGAACCTGAGTACAATCTTTATTTACTCATTAGCTTAACGCTGAAGTGTGCAGGTAACTGAGGAAACCAAAATGAAGAACTTCTTAAAACTCTTAGCTCACTTATTAGTGATGGCACATAGGAGAGGAGACATCTTCTGTAGTATAAATCCAACAAAGTTATAGGAAAAAAAGAAGGAAGAGAAGAAGGGGAGAAAGAGAGAAAAGGAAATTCATGAAGGAAGCCAGAAAAATCAGAATTCAGAGTTGCTACAATTTATCATCTTCTGTAGTGTTTAGCAACAGTGTACTCAGGGCTTGGGAGAATAGTAAATACAATCTGACTTTAAGGAGCATTTCTATTTTGGTTTTACTTGATCAAGATTTCAGTGCAGTTATTTTAAAGGTTTTTAACAATTGAAGGAAACTATGAATATATAATTTAAATGGTTAAAATTATGAGAACAATGACAAATGATAGAGGATCTCAGAAAAGAAATAAAAACTAAAACAGTAATTGTAGAGGTGAAAACTATAATAACCAAAATGAAAAATCAATTATAGTGGCTAAATGGCAGATTTCAAATGGCAGAAAAGATTAGTAAACATGAAGATCAATACAAAATGTTTATTCTGAAGAACAGAACCTTGAAAAAGACTCAAGAAAAATGGACGGAGCCACAGAGAAAAATGGGATAACACCAAATTTAACAACATATGTCTAATAGGGGTTCCAAGACAGAGGACAAAGAAAAGAAAGAAGAGATCCTTGAACAAATAATGACCAAACATTCCACAGTTGATGCAAAATATTAATCTACAGATTTAGAAAACTCAAGCTAACAAATGAACAAGAAAATAGACCCTAATTAGTATAAAGACAAAGAGTCCCAGACCTAGATAAATCATAGTCAAACTGACACAAGCAGAAAAAATGTAATATGCAAAAATATGCAAAATATGCAAAATAAAATGATTCATTATATACTGAAAACAACATGCAAATACTGACATTAGAAATAGTAGCACCCAGAAGATAATGAATGACAAAATGTTCAAAGATAGAATGACTGTCTTTGAGAAATGCAGATTAAAACAGCATTGAGATTTCGTCTCACCATGGAAAGAATGGCTGCCACAAGAAAACAACTGATAACAAATGTTGGCGAGGCTGCAGGGAAAAGGAACACTGCTCCACTGTTGGATGGAGTGCAGACTTGTGCAACCACTGTGGAAATCAGTATGGAGATTCCTCAAAAAACTGGGATTGGAAGTTCCATTCAATCCAGCTATTCCCCTCCTGGATATTTTCCCAGAAAAATTGAAAAGGTCATGTCACAGTGATACATGTGCACCCATGTTCGTAGCAGCACAATTTGTGACAGCTAAATCTTGGAAACAACCAAAATGCCCATCAACCACAGAGTGGATGAAAAAAGTGTGGTATTTTTATACAATGGAATACTATTCAGCTATAAAAAGGGATGGCCTTGAGGCCTTTGTAGGTAAATGGAGGCAGGTTGAGAATATTCTAATTAGTGAAATAAATAAAACTCACATTAGTAAATATCACATTTACATTACATTAGTAAATATCACATTTAGTCTATCTCTAGTGTAAAAAATAAGAACCAACAGAATAATGAGATCCAAAAAGTATAGTAGATATTGTAAAAGTGAAAGAGAAGGAAAGTGCTCTAAAGGATATAACAGTATGAATAGTGTGCAAGATAGTTGACCATATTACTGAATTTCTGTTGGAACATGGAACAGAAGGATTTGCGCTGTCAGTGTTTGAGTGCCTAGCCACTATTTATGCTTTGATTTTGTAACTTTAACAACTGTTGTTAAGATGACAATATGTAATGTATTAACTAGCTACTTTATGATGTTAATTTTTTTTGAATTCTGTATTCTACTTTTTCTCATTTTTTCTATTTTGTCTTTTTAAAATTTTCTTTCTCTCATAAAATAAAATAAATAAAATAAAAATGACTGTCAACCAAGAATGCCATAACTAAAAGTGTAGAGTGCTTTAGTAATATTACTAAAAGTGCAGTGCATAGTAATATGCCTCCACAAGAAGAAACATAGAGCACTAGAAATGATAAATATGTGGTTAAGTATAAAACAACTATGTGAATTTCTTCTTCTATTGTTTTCTTTGAAAGAAAGGAGCTATAAGGCAGAACAAATGATGGGGCTCTGATTGGCAGAAGGCAGTAGGTGTGTGGAGTGTTACACCTATTCCTGAAGAGCTAGCATTTAGAGCACACCTTGACACTCACCAGTACCAGAGAGAGTACAGGAAAATATATACAATCGGTGTCCATCACTGACTTATGGGTATATACATATTTTATGTGTAAATTATTACTTTATATGTATATATGTTTTGGAAAATACTTCAGAGATAAATTGGTTTAAAATAATTCAGCTTCGCTTTTACTCAACACTCTGAGAGGCACTTGGAATTGTAGATATTTTCCTTTTCACCTAGAATTTAGTAGAAGTGACAGTTAAATCATACAGAGATGGTTAAGTTTCCATCCGGAAGTCTTTCAGTGGTTTAAATGTAGGTTCATTTTGCTGATAAAGACACTTTTCACACTCTGCGATGTGAAACACTATCATGGGTACATGTCTCACTTTGAGGGAATTCCTTAGTAATCCAGGTGAGTGGCTTTAAAAATTTTGTTTTCCCATATCTATATATTTGTTTCTACTTAAAAATAGATACCTTTCTTTTAGTCCACATTTTATAGCAATAATTTTCATCACCTCTTGCCTTGTTTCAAATGCTTTCAATGTCTTTGCACTGAAGTTGAAACATTTTAGTCTATCAGTCTCATTTCCTTATCATCTGAGTTAAGCCATATTTGCAACCCACCAAAATAGTTACAGACTAATCTAGTTGGACAACAGTAGCCAAGAAATTGCTAGTTATATGTATAGCTGAAAACAAATACAAATATATCACAGTGATACATGGATACCCGTATCTATAGCAGCACAATTTACAATAGCTACATCTTGGAAGTGGACCATATGTTCATCAGCAGATGAATGGGTAAAGAAAATGTGGCATTCACACACAATGGAGTACTACTCTGCCATAGAGAAAGACTAACTTGAGTCATTTTACGAAAACAGATGCATCTTGAAACCATAATATTAAGTGAAGTAATTCAGACACGCAAGCTTAAATATCACATGGGTCCAAGAGTAAAAGTACAGAGCGAAATAAATCATAATATAAAGTAGAGAAATATAGTGTTCTTAAAGGGAAAGGGGATCAAGAGATGGGGGAGGGAGAGCAGGGCTAAGAGAGAGGAAAAAAGAATTGGGGTGTGTTACGAACACGCACTAACTCCACACAAGGACTGTGAACATAATGTACAGAAAAGATGGACAAAACAGAAAAGGTGAAGAGGTGGGTGGAGGGGGAAGAAGGGAAGGGAAAGGAGATGAAAAAAGTAAGAAGAGTTATGTAAATGTACCAATTCCATACAAGGAATGAAAGCACTGTGTGCTGCATACAGGATCTAAGAAACTAAAATAAAAAGTAAAGGCCAAACAAGGCAAAGAAGTAATGTTGAAATAGGCAAAAACAAGCAGATAATGATAACAAAAAATCCACAGAGACACAAGAAGGAAAAGCAAGAGTTCAAGGAAAGATGAACTGACAAGGTTTGCTTGTTTTGTGACTTTTTACTATAATGAGAGGAAGACAAACATAGCAACATTAATTAACAGAAGCTTGAATGCTGAGAATTAGAGTCCCTTGTCAAAAGTCTCTTTCAGTGCCCTGCCCTAACTTGTGTTTCAAAATGCATCTTAAACTAGTTAAAGGATTATGTCAACTGAGAAGATATAAGCAAAGGAATTTGGTGTGCTTATATATTCAGTTGGGAAAAATGTAATATAATTAATCATACTTTCCTGAAGCCCTAATGTACATTAAGATCTTGGGGAATGTAATTAGTCCTTTTCCTGACATCAGATGACATGGTCAAAGAGGGTTACATGCCACTGTTCACTTATGCTTTTTATGATTTGAATCTTATGTGTTTCCCTAAGTGCTCATGCATTGAAGACTTGGTCCAGCACTGTTCAGAGAAGAGGCCTCTGAGATCACAAGGGGGCTGACCACATGAGCGGATGGCAAATCCATTTATAAATTCATAATAATGAATAATGGCTAGTTCATTTATAAATTAATTATAAATTAATGGGCTATTAGGTGGTGGAAACTTTAGCAGGGGGCCGTATTTTGAGAAAGCAGATCATGTGAGCATGTCCTTGAAGGGTCTGATTTGTTCCTGGTTCTCTCTCTCTCTACACCACACTGCACCCCCTGCTTTCCGTCCATCATGAAGTGAGCTGTGATTCTCATCATGATGTTATGCTGCACAACGGGTCCAGGAACAATGGAGCCAAGTGACCAAGAACCAAAACCCTGAGCCAAAATAAATCCTTCCTCTTTTTAAGTAGCTTATCTTATATATTTTTGCCACAGTGATGGAAAGCTAACTGACACAATTGTAATCCTTTTCGTTATTTTCTATGAAGTCACACAAGAATCAATGAGCAGGAACTCCTCTTTTTATTCGAGCCCTTGAGGGAAACCATCATGAATAATTTTCACCCCTTTGCCATTAAACTATGATTTGCTTTACTGGTAGCTTTAAATTGGTAGCTTTATTTTTACTCCCTAAAACTGACCCTTCAACGTTTGTGTGTGTTGTGTGTGAGTGTGTGCATGTGTGTATCTCCAAGCAATTGGATAACTGTAGCATTAGTAATTTGTTACCTTTTAATGCTGACTTTAGGATTATCCACATTACATATTTTGTATCCAGATAGTTAATTCTAAGCTTGAAGTCATAGATGAAATATTTAATTTGCTTTAATAAAAGTAGCCAACCATCTCATCTTTGGAAACTGGCCGATCGGGCTGATTTATCACCAGCCATTTTCACACAGCAGGGTTTTGAAGGAAGGGGATACAGAAAGAAAAATGCTGATAGAATAAAGAAAGCAGGAAATATTGAGACTAGGAATGACTGCCAATGCCATAAACATCTTGTTTATGTTAATAGAGGGCTTGGAGATGTGATGTAGGTGGTGGTGGTGGCGGCTGGGGCACAGCAGGGTATAATCAGATGGGCTCACTGAAAAGTCAGTCTTCTGAAAGATGGGTAAGCCAAAGAAAAACTCCCATATTTCATAGTTTTGCCATGAATGACCTCACCAATAAAGTTTGATGACAATAATGGTGGGAGACAGGTGAGTAAACAGTAATTGTAAACTCAGGTGGGAGGTGCAACCCCTGTTACCCCTCATGAAAAGGTTCTTGTGCTTTTCTTCCCTCTATGAAGTCAGTAAAATTGACCTATTCAGGGCTTTTCCAACTTTAACAAGTGTGATTTAGTCACACTGTTCTGAATTCTTAGTCCTTTCCATACAACATACACCTCCTTGGGGAGAAGAAAAGAATGGAACACTTAAATGGGAAAGGGTTTATCTTTAACTACTTCTTCTATTCTCCTCTCATCGTCAAAGAACTACATACTCCCCTGCCAACCAACAGGAATAAAATGAACCAGATATGTGTCTCCAGGCCCTTCTCGATATGAAGGGATGGACTGAACAAAGACGATTTTATGGCAGTGATTTGCTTTTGTTTCTGGGTTAATCATTTGATTACATAAAAGCTTTATTTTCTGTTTGTAGTGGAAGTGTCATATCATTCCTAAAATCTACATGCTAAGAAAATACATACCCAAGCATCAGTAGGAAATTTTATTATTTAAAGTACACCCTTTCCTTTGTATCACACTTTAATTTCCTACCACTAAGGATGACCTATAGTGACCTACCATGGAGAGGAGAAGGGGTGGAAGAGTGTTAAGAGAACCGCAGGACTTCACCACCAGTGTAACTTAGAATTGCATGGTGATAAGAAAAGCTAAGATGACTTTAACTAGGCTTTATTGTTGTTTTTAAATTTTCTATAGACAGTGTGCCTCCTTGAAACCTACATCTGGGACAGAATCACAGCACTGTACCACCCTCTCCTCAGCAGCACACTGGCCTTTAGGGTAACAGACAAGACCTCCATAATGAGCCCCAAGAAGACAGATACTTAATAGTCACCTAGGTGCTAAAGAATACATGTGAACCCAGAAAAAGATAGTTATATTAACACATGATCTAGAGCTGTATGTCTATAAATAAATTCTTGTCTAAATGTAACATTCTGGTTCTGCCTCTTAGAAAATATAGAGTACACAGACAAGAAAAATACTTGTAAACTGTTGACTAAACCATAAATGTGTGTTACTATCTGCAAACCACGAATGTGAGTTAATATCTGCAAACTACATATATGTATTAGTGCCTTCTCAGAGACTGAGAAGATTCCAGGGAATGATGCTAAGTACTTATTCTTGTGCAAGTCATAGTCCAATAATTAATAGCTAGTATTACTATATTTTTATTGCAGGTAATTGGCTATATTGTTATGTGTTCCATTTATCTTTACTCACATTTTCTCACACTTATGAATTCATAAAGCAGATTAGGAAAAAAGAAGCAAATATACCTTAGTCCCATCGAACTTAGATAGAGATGTGTATGCCAACTCCAGGGTTAGCTACTAATATAAAATGACATTTTCCATGGGTCTCAGACTATTTCAGGTGTTTCACAAATACTAGCTCAATCCTCCCAACAACTCTAGGAGGATGAGCAAAGAAATGAGGAAAGTAAAGCACAAGTAGAAGTGTTTTACTGAAAAGTACCCTAATAAATTCGAGGAACAGGAAGTAAACTCAGTTTGGCCACTGCACAGGTGGCCTTACCCAGCATTCCACACTGCCTCGTGTAGTCCCAGACATACACATGGCACGCAGGAACCTGACTGTGTGCCCAGAATTCAGATGCTTAGATCAAGCACTAATTAGGTCAAGTTAAATAGTTTTGAAGATAACTGAATTCATGAAGTGAGCCTCTCCATCCACTGTTGTCTCTATTACAAGACACTACTTCTAGTCGTGAGGACCTCCGAAATCTTCTCTACGATTAGAGGGAAAGACTCCCATTCCCCGTGTCATCATTCCCGGGCGTGAGAAGCCCCTTATGGTATATGAAATGGGAGATGTCATTTCATTGACTAGATTCTCTCCTCTTTGTTTTAAAACAGGCTCTCATCTTTCTAGTCATCACTGGGCTTTTTACTGAGCAAGACTTTCTTCAAACTGCACCCCTCTCCCTACCTTCCCTAGCAGAAAAACAAAATGAGAGCAACACCCTCTTTAGTGTTATAACATAAGCTTCAAAGGCACATCTATCCCCAGAGACTATGGTAATACAGTAATATCTCAGCTCAGGGATCTATTTACCTTCTCTAAGATAGAGCTCTCCTAATATTTCAGATTGGAGTACATTTTTCCTCTTTGGTTTACCACCTGCGTGGCTCCACACACCTTTAGTGCCAAGAAGCATGAGAAGATTTTATAACAAGAGTAATTGTAATGGGATTTAATCATGTTGTTGGCAGCAAACGGCCAGCAACATTAATGGTAATGTTGCAATAGAGAGCCTTGGAAATGGTGTAAGTAGATAAAATACTGTAAATCGAAGGTGCCTTGTGCCTGTAATGCGCACTTTAATAGCACTCAAAGCCAGGCACCGTAAAAATACATCCAGCCTCTATCAGCATTAAACATTAAGCATGGCTCTGAAAAGAATTCGAGAACTTCAAAGAATGCCATCATGTTAAAATCAGTCAGTTAGAATACTAAATTATGATGCATCAGAAGTATTTTAAGAAATGTATAGGTACAGGAAGGGTTACACTTCACAAATAAGTTTTAAATAAACTTGTTCTAAATTTTGAACCAGTGAAACTTCTTGACACATATTTCCTCTTTCTTAATGGTATGGGTGGAGTGGGACACCGAGTGGCAAAATAGATAAATACGAATGATCCTTTATCACATCTTGCGGATGACTTAGGGATCCTATTGTGATCCTAATATAAAGTTAATTGAGAAGTTAACACTTGTAAATTTTCTCCCTGTTCTTCCACGGTAAATCTGTGCATTAAATAATGCAGGTTATTCTAACTATTTCTAAAGTATATTGCAAATGTTAATTCATCAGCTTCCACCATATCCTTTTGGAATAATATGAAAAATAATATTAATGACACTTTGGGCTTCTATAGTGTTTTTTATTTGAAAATCCCTGTAAGCATAATAAACATTAATAACATGAACAAAACTCCTAATAATAACACTAACTGGGTCTCAAACAGAAAAGATTACTAGCCTCATTTTGTAGATGCTGAGATTTGGTCGCAAATAGGCTAAGAAAATTGCCTCAGACTACAGAAGCCATCACCAGCAGAGCCAGCTACAGAAATCAATGCTTTTGATTCTCACATCTCCATTCCAGACAATGTATTATTTCTTACAGAAACAAGAGACATCCTGTCTTTACTTTCTAGTGTAACATTTTACTTTCACAAAACTGTCTAAAACTATCTAGAAGTGTTCTTGCCTATAGTTGTTGTTCTCGGCTCCTTTCTCTTAGGGTCAGATTCAATTCATAAGTTGCATTTCACTTCTACCAGGGTCTTTCTATTAATCTAGACTGCTGACATATATTATCAGAAAAATCCGCTTAATCTAGAACAATCATATAGTCACTCCAAGTCTTCTTTGGAGGTATAATTTTATTCACCTACATGTTGTATAAAATTTTATTCTAGACTTATGCTTCAGCAGTTGGTCAGGGGGTCACTTCAGGGACATGGATACAAATTTAGTAATGACTTTTTGTTATACTTGCCTGTGTTAGAACTTCTAAACACTCTAATGAGATTAAGGATAGTTTAATTGTCTTTCATCACATCTGGCATTGGCGCTTTTATTAAACTATGAAATTAGTTCAAGCAGTTGGCAAAAAATACAATTCTTTTGTTGACGTTTCAAGTAACTTTTCCTACAAACTCTTCATATGTTTACCTTAATCCTGATTTGTATTACATTCAGTGTATCCTGATAGTCTGATCTTTTTTGAACAAATGAAAATCTTACACTAACTATCTTAACTATTTCTACGCTAGTTACAGATTTTAACAATGTTTTGCACGTGTTCATTAGAAATGCTTTTGTGAAGTGATAGGAAGCTTTTCAGGCTTTACTCCTGCAGAAAGGCGGAGCTTTGCTTCCCTTTCGAATTTGTCTGAGAGCACTCTTGCTAGCCAGCCAGGACTGTGCTACATGTGAACTTTTCTACAGAACCTCCCAAACAAGGTGAAAAAGAAATCATTAGTAGTCCGGATTTCAATCTTCTGCACAGCTCAGGTAACAACAATGAGTAATTTGCCGCCCTGCGCTTTGGCAAGCTGAAGTCTAATGATTACCCAAGGACAGGATAATGGTACCATAGTGATTACACGATGTTTTTCTAACCACTTTAAGGCCTTTGCTTTCAGACCTTCCCTAATGAAAAGAAAGCTCTGAAATTGGGCTAGGTCTTTATTAAAAATGTCCTGACAGTCTCTGCTGAGAGCAAATGTATTCACTTCCCAGATTTGAACGTTCTTCAGATTTGGAAGGCACAGGCTCTAAAGTAGATCTGATTGCCTGAACCTTTCATAATGAGGAAATGAGGTGTTGGTTAATTCCATAAGCCACAGGAAAGATTTATTTAAAGAAGATAGGATGATAACAGATCTGTAGGATTTAGACGGTGAACTGGTTCAAAGGGAACTATACAAGACAAGGAGACAGAAAATTATAAACATCTGATATTTGCTTAAGTTACTGAATTACTATACGATCTTAGGAAAACCGACTCATATTTCTGAGTTTCTTGGTCACTGTTGGCAGAGCCAGCCCAACTGCAAGTCATTTCATAGAAGTGATAATAGGCGGTAATGACAAAATTGAGGAGTGAGATCATGAGTTTCTATGGTATAAGGCTTAATTGGAAGGTCAATAGCTTTTGCTGCCTGGATATGATAAAATCAGGAGGCCTCCAATGGCCTAACCACTGACTGCCCTCCCCACCCTCTGTCACATGTAAGATTCCCTAGCCAATGATCTTTGTTCTGGTGACCAAATATAGTTTTTGTTTATTGCTAAGTAGTGGCTTTCAGTTCCCTGCCAGCCCTCAGAAATATCCAAACAAGCAAATTATACCTTTTTATGGAAATCAAGGGGCATTTCACCCTCTTCAGTGATGGTGAATCTTTTAGAGCTTTCAGTGATAAAGAGCCATCTGAGGCAGGCATGCCATAGGTGTGCCACCGTGCCTCTAGATATTTGATGAGGCATGATCAAAAGTTACGGTGAGTTCTGCCCCTGTGGCCATCCTTTGGTAAGGCAGGGATCTTCAATATGAGACATGGTGTGTTAACCTTAGTAAGCATATCTGACAAGTTTCAATTTGATGCAGTCAGTCAGTTTGAGCTATAGTTGAGAAAATGTGTGGACTGTGCCATAAATCATGGATCAGGAAGGGTACATTTCCTTTGAGTTGTTCGATCACAACACTCCAGATTCCAGCTTTTTACGAAATGTTATCATGAATGACATAGTTATGACCCAGGTTATGATTCAAGGTTCAGAGTTCTCAATGGAAATCACCCAGTTCTCTTCTTGTGAAAAAAGTGCATCAATCAAGATCTAACACAAAGGTGATGTTGATTGCATTTTCTGACCTTGAAGGAATTGTGTGAACTGAGTTTGTACCTAGGAACACTATAGTGAACGATGACTATTATAAGGAAATATTATTTTAAAAAACCTGTGTAGAAAATGGCCTAAGAATGTGCAAAAGGTTTCATCTTATATCATGAAAACGTTCCATGTCACACATCACTTCTGGTCTGGCAGTTTCTGTAAAATAAAACATTACAGTGTGCCCTATTCACCTTACTCACCACATACCACATGAGGGAATTTCTGACTTTTTCTGAAATCCCAAATGACCATGAAAAACAAACATTCTGAGTAAATTCAGGACATTGAGTCAACCAGGACAGCACAACCAAAGACAATAAAAAGAGAGAAAGAAAGACTTCTGGAAGTCCTTCAGAAAATGACTAAAGTGATAGGAGTTAGAATAATGTTTGAAGTGGGAGGAGTATTTTGAGAGAGATTAATGGCAGTGTGTCTTTTACTGTATTTTTAAAAATTTAAACATTCATTGCACTGTTTGATCACACTTCTTAAAATCTACCTCTCAATGCCACTGGTATCACTCGATTTCCAAGATCCTACATGTATTTCCTAGGGTTTGTTTTCCTCTTTACCTGACTTTGTGACTTCATATGATTAACAAACTGCTATTGATTATCAATCTCCTTTGGCCGGTTTTGGGTATAATGTGTTTGCTATCCTCATGAACTCAGAGTAGGCATCCTCTCTATTAAGAAACATGCATAGACAGTACAGTGATACCTTGGCTCACGATATTATTTCACTTCACAATTCTGGGGAAGGCCACACTTGTGTTCCCAGGGGAAAGATGGCCACAGTTGTGCTCCTCATCCTAGGTGGAGTTAGAGAATAGAAGCAAAAGTTTGCCACTGCTTCTGTTCACGAATCAAATTGTTTGTGAACAGAAGATTTCATAAGCAGTGTTACCACTGGAATTAAAACAGTTGAGTGTGTTATCCCTGGTCATTGATATTGCCAGCATGATGTCATCACTTGGGTAAGAAATAAATCAAGAGTGAACAGCCAAAGTTTTAATAAATTATGAGCAATAGTTTTGAGACTGGTAAATCCTGAAAGAAAGAGCAGGCATAGGATAATTTACCAGATGACCTGAGCTATGTGGTTGGGTCTAAAACTTTTAAAAACTGCTGACCTTCCTAGTCCTCAAACAGATATTGCAGGAGAGTTGTAGAGGGCAAGAAAGAAAAGGGCCTATATTTTGAGTAGCAAATCCACACCAGATATGGTAGGTGATAGCCATGATACTTTATTTAATTATTCTTGAGCTGAATGTGTTAGTCTGTTTTGTGTTGCTGTGGCAAAATACCTGAAGTTGGGTGCTACACAGCAAAGTAGTTTATTTAATGACCAGTTTGGGGGCTAAAAGTCCAAGTTCAGGTGTCTCCATCTGTTTGGTCTTTGAGAGGGCCTTTGGCTGTATCACAATATGGTGGATGGTATCGTGATGGGAACACTATGAAAAAGTGGGAGAGGTCGCTAGACAGTATAGAAAGCAAGAGACTGGGGGGAAGGTTAGGCTCACTCTTATAACAACGTGCTCTCAGGCAGTGTTCTAGTCCAGTGAGCCCTGACACACTCCAGAGACGGAATTAATCTATTCATAAGTATAGAACTTCCATGACCTAATTATCTTCTACTAAGTCCTACTTATTAAAAGTTACACTGTATCAACATCACCACACTGTGGACCAGATTCTAACACATGAATCTTTGGAGGAAAAACTGTATCCAAACCACTACAAGTATTTTTACCCTTTTTTGCAGTTGGAAGAGTCAAGTATCAAAGAGATAAAGATTAGAGACAGAGACAAGAACACCCATCTCCTATGTCATACTTCTATGCCACCATGATACTTTCAGTTCTCTTCCTTAAACATTTTGAGAATCTAATTGCCAAGTAGTGGCAATTCATGAGAACCTGAATATACAGAAGATCAGTGGATATAAGAAGTCTTTGCTATTAAAGAGCCTATAAAATAATGGAAAATAGTGCCTTAGTCATTCTTCCAGAATGGGCAATAATCTATGCCAAAAGAATTTTTAAAAATTGATAATGAGGGGTCTGTCTTTACTGCATACTGGATTATAAATTATTTTCAAACCTAGTATAATCCTTTTACCAAACATAAAAAGAGGGATCACTTTACTTGTGAATATAGAAGCGTCTATATTTAGTTATTCTTTTGTTTTTGATCTCTCACCAGCCTATACAGTTTAAGGCTGTGTCTTTTTCTGTTGTAAGCAGTCTAGTTACAGGCATTGTGTGTGGTTCTTTAAGAGCCTTATGATATTTTATTATTCCTTTGTGACAGCTTCCTCAGAGTTATGCAAATGGTATGCCAAGTGTAGTAGACTGAAATTTCTTCCATTTTATCTCTGTCCAAATAGAAGAAGTTGCCTCATCTGCATATAACAGTTCCCTTCGCAACTCAGTTGTAGTAGAAAATTGGAAGTCGTTTGTATTTGCATTTCCTGGGGATACAGACCAGAGCAGATGCCAATAATGGATGTCATAATTTGCTGCCTTCTCTTTGCTGCCTATAAATCTTTGAATATTTTTGCGACAATAGCAAGTAAAGAGATTCAGCAAGCATAATGGAGAGAGAGGAGATGTAAATCTCAGCAGTGGTAGTGGATTCCAGCTATGAATATTTCAGAAACAAGACACTCCCTTTAAATGAAACGCTGATGGTTTTTAAGACGCTGCTAGACCTGATGTGCTTTTGATTTCATTTAATAACCCATAGCTCCTGACTGCACAACATTAAATCCTGGTTGGTAGATTCTAAAGAAAGTCTTTTCTCAATTTCCAGTTTCAAATGCCGGCCTTATTGTGGTGTCAATTCTTGATTACTTACACACTGCATCACAGCTACACAGGAGTGTACAATTTAGAATTTAAATAATTTATATTTGGTTTTAAAATAAGGACAATCAGATACAAAAAGTCTCTTTCTCTCTCCCTCTTTCTCTTTCTCACTATTACACACACGTACCCACCTTCCCCCCCTCACATGTTGATCCAAACTCACCTCTCTGTGCCTAGAATTGAGTCATTTTTTCCTTTCTTGAATCTTTTTAAGTAGGATGTGGCTCAACTGAATGACAGTGATTGTCAAGTCTCAATCAGAAATACTTCCTCAAGCTATAGGCTCTTAATTATAGAAATTTAAAAACTGGAATATGAAAGATCAAGTTGATTCTTGTTTAATTTTCTCATTTCTTATGTCCTGAAATAATACATTAGTTCAAAATCATCCAAATTTCTCTTTTTCAAACTTACTGTGATCACCTTTCTACCCATTTTACTTCAAATTCATACCTTTTAATGCCGTATTGTTTCAGAAATTCTGGAATCCATAGCAAGACAACTTTACTTAACACAATTTTTTTAACCAAAATATCCAGTCTTTTTATAAGGTGTCTATTATTACTTCAGTGAGATGTTTAAATACCTTAATTGGTACAAATGTTGTAAACTAACCCCATACCTCATTAACTAGCTATCTTCAGTGATACTATTGCCAGGAAGAATTGGCAGGCTATTAGCAGAAAGAAACTACAGAAAGAGAGAAAGAGAGAGACAGAGACAGACAGAGAAAGACAAAATCAGAATTAATACCTAGTAGATAAACTTCCACCTAATTTAGAAGAATTCTTAAATCAGCTATATTTGATTCTGAATCCAAATGTCCTCCAAAATTGAACCCAATGAACTTGTTTCCTGAATACTTCAGCTGTTCTTTTCTCAAGCTAATTACTTCTTTTCTCTTCTTATAAGCAAGTGTCATGTTCATGATAAAATCTCTTTTAATTTTTCTACCCATTCCTCCTCTAGTGAGGCTGCTTAGACTATTGTTAGCAGTCCTGTTAAAAAAGATTGGCTGGTAACAGCCCATATACAGCTATACTATTTACCTAATGACTGCCCCTGACCAATGAAACTCCACTCATCAGGAAATGTCCAAAGTTCTTTCTACATCTTTGCAGGAGATATTTCAACCCCTGCCTTATCCTGCTGTGCTCAGTAACTTCAAGGTTCTCCTAAGAGAACACTCATATAGTCATTTACACAAGAATCCCTATCTCTGTCTTTGCTTTTAGGTAACCTAACCTAAGGCAGTTAGTACCAGGAATGATTCCAGAAAGCAGTCTCTAGGAATGCAGATCCAGGTCATTTGCCAAGTGCTAGAAATAAAAGTTGCATGGTGGAAAGTAGTTAGAATATGGATCTGAATAAAATGTTAAGACCTTCCTGCAACGATTAGGTTTAGTTTGTATAATGTTCTCGATGCTTAGGAGTTCCAGGATAAACAATAACTATTTGGATTGCTGAATCTAGTAGCTGTTATCAAATACTGTTCATGCCTTAAAGAGAGAAAACCACAAACTCAGACACAGCCAACATTTTAAAGTAAACTATGCTTCCTAGGCTACAATTAAAGGGACCCACAGTTATTGGTGCTAATGCAGACAGACCTGACAGCCAGGTACAGACTTGCCTGAACTATGAATTTAACCTTCTTTCAATTCCTGCCATTCTTCCAATTAACTCCTGTGTCTGTTACTTATCAAATCCTGATTATACTTTGACTCTTCAGTCTCAATTAGGAAAAGACGTTTAGAACACTACAACTGATCAATGGTTTCAGTGACCGCCACTCTCCATCAAATGACATTTTCAAGTAATAGGAAAGAATTTTTTTTTTTTTTTTTTTTTTTGGTACCGGGGATCAAACTCACGACCTTGCGCTTGCCAGGCAGGCGCTTAAGCCACTGAGCTAAGTCCCCTGCCCTTAGCACCACACCTGAAGGTGGTGAGTGCTCAGGAGCTACTGCTCACTTTCTCACTAGATGACTGCATCATATATTCCTGCAGCAATAGGAAACCCTAGTGTTAAATAAAAATCTATTGATAAGATCCCCGTAGCTTTCCCCCCATGGAAAAATTCCACTAGATTTTCTTTTTCTTTATTTAGAAAATAATGTGTTCTCCCTTTTCAAATAGTTCAGGCCTGCATATTGAAATGTGAAAAGTCCTTAAATAAAAAAGGCTCAGACACTGGTCTGGTAAGCGCCAGGCGAGTTTGATCCCTGGTACCCTCTCTCGCAAATAAGAAAGAAGGGTACCACACCGTGAACTCTTAGGGGAGACCAGTTTGTCAGCCTTTTGCTATCTCAAGCAGGGATCTGGGTTTACCCTGACAGTCATACGGGGAAAGAAGCCATTTTAAACTTTATACAGAAAGTCTGTGACAGTAAAAAAGAAAAAATTAGAAGTAATCTGGGAGCAGCTATGAAATACATGTGTTAACAGAGAAATGCCAAAAATATTTGAATCATCTAAAACAAGGAACTGATATCTTCAAACAACTTTCCAGTCTCTTTCAAGTCATTGTACACTAACAAAAACACAAAATCTGTGTGGCACACTGGGATGAGTGAATAGCTTTGGCCATAGCAGGCAGGTTTAAAAGGTCCCACTTTCCCCAACACACCAAGAAGCAGTAGCCCGGCACATTGTGGAACCCACCAGTGGCCAGTGTGATAGTAGCAGTTGGAAATCTCTACTAAGAATACAATCACTGAATCATAGATACTGTATGTGCATTTTCAAGTTGACTAAATATTGCCAGGATGGCCACTAAAATTGTTATATTTATGTTTATGACTGTCAGAAGCTGTCTGTGTTAGTTCCCATTGGCCCAAGTTCATGTCAACACTTGATATTATCAGACTTTGATATTATCACTTGATAATATCGCTTGATATTATCACTTGATAATATCGCTTGATATTATCAGATTGTTGCCACTTAACTAAAGTCAAGTATCCTCATTTCAGTATTAATTTACATTTCTCAGATTAGAAATAAGTTTGACAATATTTTCATACATTTTATTCTTTTGGGTTTCTTCTTGCATCACTTGTTTCTATCCTTTGCAATTTTTAAATTAGTTTTTTCTCTTTTTAAAGTCTTCATATTGTTAAGATACTTTCCTTTTGTCGTTATATGAATTGCAAATGTTCCCTTCCCAGATGCAGCTTGTCTTTTTCATTTGCTTATGGTTTTGGAAAGAATGGGATTTTGAATTATACTACAGTGAAATCCATTAATATTTTTTTCCATATTGTATTTTGTTTTGTTGATGACATTTTTCTACCTCAAAATCAAAAAACATCATCCCATATTTTTTCCATAAGGGTGAGTTTTGCTTTATATAACAATTATTTCTTTAATTCACAGTGGTTGGTTTTTTTTTTTAATACAGTAGGAAGCAGTAGGTGTCAGTATGTTTTCCTTGTTTAATTTCTGGGTACTTTAACAATATGATCTGATCGGGGAATCCCAAACCATGCCAAGTGTTTCAAACAAAGTCATTTAATTCAAGAAATGTATTGCAAAAATTTTGAAATAGCAGGTGGAGAAATAAAGGAGAGAGGAGTTTTCAAGATGAATAAAATGAAGAGATGAGACAAAACGATGAGAAAAGTAAGTGTGCAGGACGGAACCCTAGCGCTGAACTGGCCGCTGTGCTAAGGGCTGTGACTCCCCTGCTGGGCTGCAGTCACACAGGAGCAGGGCTGATGGCTGTGTCTGCTGTCACCAGAGCAGCGACCCTCAATTCTGAGATTCTGATTCTGTGACTTACAAACTTAAAGTTAGTTCCTCATGTCTCCCCCACCCCTGCAACATTCCTCATATAAATTTACAGGTCAAAGGATGACAGCAATGTCGACTAATATGTAGAAGATATTAAAACAAGCAAATCATAAAATATATTTAGATGCACAGTGCTTTTTGGTTTTTGGTTGTTTTGTTTTGTTTTGTTTTGCAACTGGCTGTTGGACTGTAATATTTAAGACTTCCTTCTAGTTCACCTCTGGTCACTTCCTCCTGTGAAAGCATTTTATTCTACTGGAGTTATCTCTATCTACACCGTGATTCCTATAAAAATGGGTTCTTAGTGGTCTTGAATTTATTTATTTATATTTAAAAATTTTTTGACTTTTTGAGACAGGGTCTTACTGTGCAGTTCAGATTGGCCTTGAACTCATTTTATACCTTAGGCTGGCCTTGCACTCACAGTGATCCTCCTGCCTCAGTCTCCTGAGTGCTGGGATTACTGGTGTGTACCATTCTGCCCTGTAGTTCTTGAACTGATGTGATGTTTAACTAACATTTCCTAATAATCTGAGACATTTAAATATATTCTGATTCTTCTTTAAATATTTTTGCTAGTGGCAAAAAAATCATGTTTAATGCCATACTTGCCATACTTGCTAATTTTTATCTAGTTGGTAAATTGAGAAGCCTTTTAAATTTCTTAATTTTATTGTAGATTATCCATTTCTTCTCATGAATCTATCTATACATCTTATATTTTAAAGATATAAGGAACATAAATTCAGAATTTAAAATTTTCCTTGTATATTATTGTTTTAAACCTGGGCGTGGTGTTCCATGCCTGTAAATATAGCACTTTGGGAGGCTAACATGGGAAGACAGGAAGTTCGAATGCAGTGTGGGCAATTTAGTGACCTACTCAGACCCTACGTCAAAATTTTAAAAAAAAAGGACGGGGGATACAGCTCAGTAGAAGGTCTTAGGTTCAATCCCTAATGCCACCAAATAAAAAAAACACTTTTAATTATTAGAATAATATATTATTATTTGATAATAAGTTTATGTTTTTGTTGTGATATATTTATATAAATTTTGACAATGATAAAATTACCATATGTCACTTGTTATTCTCTTCATCCCTAATTACGTTTTTCTAAAATTTAAAGTCTATTTTATCTAATTTTAATATAGCTAAAGCAACATTTTATGGTTTATATTACCTGAGATTTTTAGTTCTGTTTTTGAGTTTAATATTTATGTTTCTTTGCACTTAATGGTATGCAAATCATTTTTTAAAAAAATAATTTTTCCAACTTAGTCTTATGTTAAGTTTACTTTATTTACCATGGTTTTCTCTGTATTCTCCTTTTCCCCTTTTTACTTTCTATTTGGATATCTGAAGTTTTGTTATTCTCCATCTTCTATCTACTTGTTTTATATTATTTCTCTATTCATTTTGCAACTACTTTGAAATTTTAACATGTCATCTTGACTTACAATGTCTAAATGCAACCCTTGCCAATATCTTCCCAAATAAAATGGTCTTAGAATCATTAATGCTAATCACTATTATCCAAACTTGTATGCTATTTGGGAGAGGGCACTGAAGTCTTAACATGTTTTCCCTTCTCCCAAATTAATCATTATTATTATTGTTGTTTTATGACAATAAAACAGCACTTCTTTAGACTTACCTAGTCTTTATTGATTTATCTGTTCACCTTTCCTTTATACTAATCTCTCTTCATTGAATCAACACCCTTCATAAAGATTATACATTAGAAATTCATTCAGTGAGACTATTGATAGTCAAAGCAATCCATCTTTATTTGTGAAAGTGCTTTCATTTCTACTATATCTTAAAATGATATTGTGAAAATTTAGTTTTTCTTTTTCTTTCTCAGATCACTAGTGAGGGTAATTAATTAATCTCTTTCTGTCTCTGTCTCTCTATCTTTCTGTCTCTCTTTCTCCCTCTCTTCTGCTACAAAGAAATGAGCCATGCATCTTATTGTTCTTAGTCTGTTTCTTCTCTTGACTTGGCTTTTAAAGTATGCAAGTACATTTGCTGGTCTAGAAACTACCTGAGTTTTATGAGATTTCTTAAATCTAAATTTTGAGATTTCTTAAATCTAAATTTTTAATCTCTTCTAGAAATTTCTCAGCCATTATCTATAGACTCTCTACCATTCTTCATGTCTTCCCTTGAAATATCTTTAGGATATATGCTAGAGTTAATCTTCAAACTTGTTTTTCTCTTCACTAATTCAGTGTTCAGCCATATTTAACCTTTATTTTCTTCAGTGAACTGACAGTGTTTTCTTCTTTCTGTAAGTTACGTTTTACTCTTTTTTTCCCTCAAAATTTGCCTGATCTATTTTTTCGTTAAGAATCATCTTTTATAGTAGTCAATAAAAAATTCAGGGAGAAAAATCAGTTAATATAATTTGACATTTAAAACCAAATCATTACTATAAATACACAAGTGCCTTTTAAATTTTTTCCAATAATGGAATAGAAATGTATGATGTTTTTGTACCTGGCTTTTAAAAATAATAAATTTTGAAAATCTTTGTAAGGTATATACAGATCTAATTAATCTTTCTTTTGTTCTTATATTATGTATACTTTTAATAGTATTCCATTACTTTCTTAATCTTTGATTTATTTCTTTATTTCAGTCAGTCTAAACATACTTTTTTCTTTTTTAGTGTGTTTCAGTTTTATTATCTGAAACTTCTAGAATCTAACTCTGATATTTGCTCTTTCCTTGGATGAAGACTTTTTTTGTGTTGACTATTCTTCCCTTATATAGATCTTGGTTCCTTTCATTTTACTTTGCCAGTAGGTGAACTTTTTCCTATTTACCTTTTTTCTGAGACCACATGCTTTTATGGGTTCTGGCTTTATGATTCTGGGTTTCTGATATAGGTGAGGATTTCTCAACCCACATTCACCGTGTTCCAAGGTCTTCTTTTTATAGTCCATTGTGGTCGCTACATTTCCTTGAAGCGTGAGACTGACTAATACCCTCTCCTCCTTGAAGTTGCCAAAATGTCAGCATCGGTTTATCACTGTGTCACAGTTTTCTCCTTGCTGTTAGCTCCTAGGGATTTTATGTACTTCTTTGTGAGTTTGGCTATACATTTTAAACATTGCTTGTTATGTTTTTATCCCATTCTTATTACAGATGTTTGCAACTGAAGGGTTTTCTGAGTCTCTCATCTATCATATTGCTACTCAGAAGTGTCTTCCTATTCATCATTTAGCATTAGAACCACTTGGGTGCCACTTATCTTTGTAACACTGTCCCTAAACTTGGACACCAGGTTGTTTTCCATGTATTCTTTCTGGTATGTTTAAGCAAAGGAACGACTAATTTAAATCTGAAATGTTGGTATGGAGGTGATTGTATTTGAATTTCAGCATTAAAGTTGGTATTCCTAACGCACAATGACAAGGACATATCTACCAGGTATCTATATACTTGATTACCTACGTTTCCTTCCCTCTGTGACCACTACTCAAGGACACCCCTCTTTCAATTTCAAATCCAGTGTGCTTTTTACTGTTACATTTCACGCAATGCAAGACACATAGTAAAAAATAGTAGTGATTAGAGTAAAACAACCTGAATTATAGTTTATCTACCTCTAAATTCTATGACCTTGAATGAAATTAGTCTCCTTCTTGGTGCCAGTGTCAAAGTCTGTGTGTGATCATGTAATTCTAGAGATCATTATATCTGAGAATTTTTTCTAGCCACCAAAAGTATGGAATAGTCAGAAGCTGAAAGGAATATTTTAAAATTCTTACAATCAAAATTTTTAAAGTCATTCATACAAATTGAATTAAATGGTTTGAGTATTTCCTTAACCCAGAAAAAAAAATATGTTATGAAAAATTATGGTAAGGGACTGATAATACTTGAATAGTAAAAGTTTAGGAAACTGAACATATAGGTGTCTAGGTTATATCAAGGTCTGGAGCTAAGTACTTTAACCCAGCGTGTAGATAGAAGAATTAAATATAGTCGCAAAGCATGTAATTAAAGTACTAACCATGGTGTTTCACCCTTTGCAGTACTTCACCATTTCAGCTACAGTCTCCGTTTATCCTGTCTTCTTCCACATTTACACCTACCCTTATTCATATAACCCAGTTAAGCCTGGAAATGTTAAACAGAAGACACTAGAGAAGGTCTCAGAACTGGGCTGCCCTAGATGCTAAAAGTTTCTTGCAGCTGTTATGATTTACATACATACTCCCTCACCCTGAACTGTGGTCCTTTGATAAGGATGCTGAGAAAGCATTTGTTGATCTGTGGCCTTTTAGTAACTTTAGTATTGCCAAGGTGAGTCACACTTTCCTTTCTGCTTACTCAAATTTAATTAGGTCCCTTTTATACCAGGGATCAACGAGCCTCTTTTTATCTGTACTTTCCTTTAACAGTAGTAAAGGGTCTCAAATCCAGTGGTATAATTTCTTCAAGTAGCAGGGATAGCTTTTTCTACACATTCTCTGGAGACCTGGAGATGCAAGTAGGGAAATGTACCTCCCACAGACCTCCAGTAGATGGCAGGTACAGCACTTCAAACCTTCATAATGTGAAGAAAATCCAACAGCTCAATACATAAAAATAGACTATTACTGCACTTTAAATCTTGAATGTAATGAAAAACAGGGAGTAAAACTTTTGTTTATGGATCTAGTATCAAATTACCATATAAGTGTCTTCTTATTTTTATCTTCTACTAAAAATACAAATGCAACAAATGAAAATATATCTTTACAGGAATGCCTGAATTTCCAGATTGCAAATTAAGCACTTAAGTGTTGAATAATATAATCACCACGTTATAGATGTTAATTAACATGCTTAGTGAACAGAACTACATTTAGCAATTTTTAAATATAAATTTTGGAGAATAATAAACTATTGTTTTATGGCAATTATTATCTAATCGGCTTCCATTTACATTTTATTTATTCCTTTTAAAAACAGATTCATAGATGGCAAAAGTAAAACTATATAGATAGATGCACACATACCATGATAGTGTTCACATTCTATTATTTAATTTGCTTTGAATAATTAAACCCACAGAGTTTCCTACAAGTTACTATAGAAATGAGTTTCTGTAGTGTATCTGGAAAGAAAATTGTCTTGGTAATGTATAGCTAAAAAAAAAAATTCTATGTAGGCAGTCCTCTTGTAGATGAGAAAAAAGCCTTAAGACCATACACACTCTGAATAGTAAGACAGATCTTTATTCTGAGATGAAGGGTTCTAAAAGCTGCAAAATATTTTATTACACATTTATATAAACACTTTCATTAAAAATATTCCCAGGTTGAAACATCTAAACTATCTGAAACTCTCAGGAATACTTTTTATTAACTTATTAAACTATTTTCAGAAGTATAAACATAGTTTTAATTTCCACATATATTTTGACTTCCAAGTAGTTACATGTGGCTCACATAACTAAGGTTTGGTGGCAGTGGTAGCTACGTGACTTATGTACTTGGTTTTCCCAGCTACTATACATTTAATTTGTTTACCCCAGGTGTGTTTACTGCGGGCCATAACCTAGGAGCCTCACACAACCTTGGATGGCCAGTATAAAGCGTTACAGACTGTGAAATTTTGACATTATTATGTGATTTTCTAAGTGATGTTTTTTATGACTTGACTATGTGGCTCTGAATGAGAACCTGGTAGGTCCAGAACACTGTAGGCAGGGGCACAGTGCACTGATAACTCTGCCTTGGGTTCCGGAACGGCCAGAAGTTAGGTGCACTTGGTGAGTAAAAAGCAGTAATTGTAAATAATAGTACTTCAACCTACCTGTATGTGTGTGTGCCTGTGAAGAAAGATGTTTTTTGCTATTAAGACATATGTAACTCTTCTTATTCAATTATTAAACTTGGGTTTGTGGTGCTGCTACATAAAATAATTCTATTTATTAATGAACACTCAGTATATAGAATAATGCCTTAGTGGGTGGTTGGCACGTAACTGTTTTCTAAGTGAATGAATGGGCATGCCTTACTTTATAAGGCTAGATCACTGGGTTAAAAATAACAAAGGTTACTTTGATGGGTTCAGTTCCCCTTTTCTCACTCTTCCCTATTACAGTACATAGAAATCTCAGAGTCATCTTTGACTCTTATTTTCCCTCATCACCCCTAATTAGATCATCGTTTTCAAATCTTGCCTCCTCAAGTGTGGTCCACAGACCAGAAGTATAATATTGTCTCCTAGATTGCTAGAAATTTAGAATTTCAGCCTCAGACCAGAACTATTCAATAAGAGTTCATATTTTGAGAAGTTTTCAGGTGATTTTTAAATACAGTAAATTTTGAGAAACACTGACCTAAGTTAGTACATCTATCATATATCCAAGTTTTCAACCTTCCCTAATCACCGGAAGAGATAAAATACAGCACATCTAGAAGCACTTTCCTACTTGCTTCTAATACCACAAGCAGATTTAACTTCTTAAAAACAGATTCGGTCACTTCAGTTTAAGTACCTACAACTCTACCTTTAACCTGGTTGTAAAAATTGGAATTCGAACCTCTTTATTATCTGACTCCATTCTTCTAACTCAATCTCATAAGCAAGTATATTCTTATTTGGATTCTTCAAATTTATTTTGGATTAGTTTGTCTCTTAACTCAAAACACCTCACATGTTTTTCAGTACTGGGAACTAAGCGCAGGGCCTTTATCTGAGCTTCGTTCCCTCCCTTTTTTCCTTTTGGGATAGTCTCACTCAGTTGCCCTGGCTAAGCTTCCAGCCTAACCGCCCAGAGTACTGAAATTACAGGCCCAGGCCCCTGTGCATGAGGACATTTCTCCTCTGGTTTAACCAGATGCTACTCAGTGTTTAACAAAAAGAGTTATTTCTCCAAATTCTTCCCTGCTTCTAGAGCTTACATGAGTTTCTCATTTCCTTTGATACATAATTACATCCCCAAATATTCATTATGGAAGGTGCTCTATTGTTTTGTAGAGTTTTACTATAAATGAAGGTCGTCTCCTCCCCCAGAGAAATGAATTCTTGTGTTCTGTGCCATAGCACAGTCACTAGAACTTATAGCAATTTATTGTATATTTTATAAAGTTCTAAACAAGAGAAATTTAAGTGTGTAAAAATAAACAATAAAGACTTAAGGAGATGTCATCATTACACATAGAATGCATTGCATTATCTTACCCCACCCCATGAACATGTGCAATCACTGTTGTCAAGTAAAGCTATTAAAAATTTTTAAATTTTAACAGAGAACGCCAACAAAAGATCTCAAGTTAATTGAAAGAAGAAATTTCATCTTTTTGTTTATTTGCCATTGCATAATAAATTTAGAAACATAAATAAATACTTGGCTTTCTCTTGTAATTATCCTACTTTTAGGACTTCCTGGGTTTCCAACAATACAAAGCAGAGCCAGCTGCTTTAATGGACACTCACAGAACCAAAGTTCAGATGTACAGCAGAGTGAGAAAGCAGAACTCGGTTATCGGTTGTCATTGTCCAGAAGGATTGCACCACGCTGGCCCCTTTTCTTTCAGTCTTGTTAATTCTCAGATATCTGCTTTTCCTTCTTTCTTTCTTTCTTTCTTTCTTTCTTTCTTTCTTTCTTTCTTTCTTTCTTTCTTTCTCTTTCTTTCTTTCTCTCTCTCTCTTTCTTTTTCTTTCTTTCTTTCTTCTTTCTTCTTTCTTTCTTTCTTTCTTTCTCTTTCTTTCTTTCTTTCTTTCTTTCTTTCTTTCTTTCTTTCTTTCTTCTTTCTTTCTCTCTGCTTCTCCAATCCACATGTTCACCAATGTCTTCAAGCCTGCATATATTTCACGTTTATTTCAATTTCTTGGTTCGTCCATCTTATAAGTATCCTCATGGTCACTGCCAGAGAGAAATTATTGCTGCCAGGGTTTCAGTGTTTTTGTGATAACAGTTAATAGTGAGATAGGAGTCACGTGTTTGAAATTTATTTCCTAGTTTGTATATCATAATCCGTATCTACCTAGGTAAATAGGGAACAAAGCACTGTTTTTTCTTCCCAGCAAGTAAAAACAGTGTAATTAATCTAGCAATTTAATTTCCTCTTTTTGCAGATCTTCAATGATAGCTTTTGTTTAGTCACTGAATCAGTCAGATACTTCATCATGGATACAGCCAAAGAAAGTTCCAGGTATCATCTTGCTTCCTGCTTCCATCTATTTAAAAAAAGCCTTCCAGGAATTAAAAACTCTCAACTTCAGTTAAGACTCTGTTATACAATTCTAATAACCTTCAGTAAATGCTTACATTAGCTAAAAAGCAAAGATGACAGAAAGATTGTTAAAAATCCTGTAGGAAGCTTTGTATATTGACTAGGATTTTGGAAAAGGTGAAATTGTTTTGGCTTTTCTTACCTCACACACTCAATATAAAGAGAATGAGGTCTTGGAATCCATGTAGGAAAGAAGCAGGAGATAAACTCTAAAATATGAATTTCCACATTAATTAAAAAGTTTAATTATTGTTTAAAATTGTGGTCAAAAGAAATCAAAACAGGCGCTGTGTTGTTGGTGTCAATGTTTGCACATCAAAACATCACTTAGCGTGTTATCATAAATTTGATGACATCCCTAGTGAGTTTTAGGTTTTGAATATTTGAGTAAAATACATTAGTAAGTAAAAAAGAGTGACATAGGGAAATTATGGCTGTGTCATTGCTAATGGATGGTACAAATGAAGCAATTCATTTGTGTAAATGATTAATAGTTTCATTAAAGTAATGTGAGTAAACCTGACTATAAGTTTGAGGAACATTAGGCTCTTACCTCTGGGATACTGACTTAAAGGTCAGGTATGAAGGAACACTAAGCTAATTACAGAAATAAGTCCTGCAAAAAAACATACGTAGGTTTCATTGTGTGTGAATAACCTCAGGTGACCGGTCACCTTGAGTTTGATGATTTATTATTCGTTTCTTCATTTTGCTTTGTTCTCATAGTCTCAGCTTTGTTTCAGTCATCAGTGCTCCTAACTGAAGCTAAAAAGACCTTCACAATGGCGCTTACTTAATGCTTCAGTGAAGCTTTAACAAGACTGTTACACTAGGACTCACTCTGGATCATTAAACAAATCATACGACCTCTAATTCCAGTTATCAGTGTAGGCAAATGAAAAATCTTGCAGCAAGATTTTTCTTGTAAAAAGAAAAAAAGTCGCTCACTGTCCTACAAAATGCCTTCAGTGCTACAGTATAGTTATGTTTTGTTCTCAAGCCAAGTTTTTCCACTTTGTAAACCACTTTTCTATTTTTTTATTAGAGACAATGCTAGCTTAGTACAATTTCTGTTGCTTCCAATAGCCCCCTGAAACTGCCTTCTCTCCAGGCTTGTCTTCCTCCTCTATCTTTTTGTGGAATAAGTTGTACTTACGTACATGCCATGATCTATATTTCTTATATTTCTGTTATCAAATATTTCTGTGACTCATGCCACTTGTATTTGTTCTTGCACTAGCTAGTCCTCTGTCCCTCTTTACTACAAAAGAAAAGTTCCTCTGCGTTCAAGGACAAATGTGATACCTAAAACAATTTATTTAAATATTGTATTTACTGAGCTCTCACTATGTATCTAGAACAGTATTTGAGAGAAAAAGGTTAAATTGCATAATCTCTACAAGACTCTCACAGTTTAGTGGAAGAGATAGATACAGTCTGTTATAGATTAAAAACTGGTGGTCAGCTTAACGCCAGTGGAATTAATTCACCAGGGTGCTGAACATAGTTGCTCTGCCTGAGGAAAGTTGCCAGTGTAAATAGAGACATGGAAAAGGAGAAGGATAAGGAGATGTTGAGGCATTGTGGGTTCTCCTGTGTGTTGCTGTTTAAGTAGTTGGTTCTCTTGGAGGACCTCTGGTCCTTACATAGGGCATTGCTTCCTGGCTCCAGAGGGGCAGACGTGTGCCACTTAGTCTCCAGGATGAACTTGTCACTCTGGCTTCCTGGCATTACTCAAATGTGCTTATCGTCAGAGGAGCTTGGGGCCTCCGTGTCACTGAGAATGGTTATGGTGCTTTTCAGGACAGCCCTGGTGTCTGTTGTGAGTGTGACTTTTTGGCTCCAGCATAGAACCCTCAGCCTACCAGCACAGCTCCTTCACCCCACTGGCATAGACTTTCTAGCTTCCACCACTGACCTTTGGGCCTTCCCAGCATGGATCTGTAAAATAGAATGGTGTGAGTCCTTCTTGTGGGCTCTAGACCTCCAGTTGGACTCGTGGGAGGCATTGTCATGAGCTCTGGATCTTCATCTGGACTCATGCAGGGCATTGCTGTGGGATTCAGGCCCTTGGTTGAATATTCTATGTCTTTAATGTTATGATAGATTTCCTGCAGTTTCTTGTGTTAACTTTGGGTGACAATCACAAAATAATATTATAAATTCTATGTCCTGATATTAATTGTTCTCCTCATAACCCCTGACTACAACACAGTCATATAACTCAATATAATAAAAATATGTATAAGGCACCATGGGAACACAATGAAAGGGGAGATGCTATAACTTATCCTGGAGTTGAGGAGGGGTTTAGGAGAGAGATACCCTGAAGGGGCTTAACTCTGAGATAAGACTTTTATTTCTCAATATTTTATTATAGAAACCTTCAAACATGAAATAAGTTGACAAAAGTTTTGAAAAGTTGAAAAAAAGCTTCTACTATTAACATTTCACTATACTTGCCTTGTCATATCTATCCATCTGTTCATCCTTCTATCTGTCCATCAATTCATTTTCGTTTTGATTGCTTTCAAAGTAAATTTCATCAGTAGACTTCTCTAAAATGTTTCAGGGTGCATATTATTAACACATGTTCAATATATCTGCACAGTGTTTCTCTTTTGTTATAAAAGTGTGTGTATAGTAAACCATAACATGTATTGATTTTTTAACAAATACATGCACTTCTGTATAACCAAATATCCATCAAGATTAGACTGTTATATCACTTTGGAAAGCTCCTTTGTGTCTCTTCTGTCAATCCTCTTTCACATCAATTGACCCTTAGAGGCAACCACTGTTACAATTTTCTTCATAGAAGATTAATTTTGCCTGTTTAAGAAGTATGTACAGAAATCATACAATACATTCTTTGGTGAGGAATGTGTTGCATTTTGAAAACTGAAAAAAAAGGCAACTGAAGGTGAAGCAGGGGACAGGTGGTCAGATCATACCTCTCAACATTGCTAATTTAAGACCACTGTTGGTTAATTGCACAGAAGCGAGGCTCCAGGCTCTGTTTTCCTAGGAAATCTTAACTTCAACTGCAGACTAGTAAGATAAAAATCAGAAGTCAGTGTTTTTTTTTTTAACTTATTGTGATATTTTAAAATATGCTTTTCCCTTTTCAAATCACAGTCCTTTTGCCACCAGCATCTTGATGTGATGGCCTGGAATCAAATTGGTTTAGTGTAACTCACTTTACTCATGTATTGATAAAATACTGTCAGTGTATCCAAGACCAGGAATCCCAAGCTCATTTCAGATCAGTCACCTTTCCATACCTACTCATTCATCACACCCTAGGCCTCTTATGCTTTGCGTCTAGATGCCCCCCGCAAGGCTTCATATATTTTTACATGGGAATTCTTCAGAGGTAGCTGAATCTAGAGTTTGTGATTGGTTCATAGTTTAATGCTAAAACTAAAGGTTCTGGGATTAAGGGTGGGTAATTGATGGATTAGTTCATTGATTGGATTGATACTGCCTGAATCCTGGCAGACTAGATACAATATAAGGGACACAAAGAGACTTTTCTCTCTCTCTCTCTCTCTCTCTCTCTCTCTCTCTCTCTCTCTCTCTCTCTCTCTCAGTACTTTTGTTGTCTTCCTTTGCCACAAATAGTTGCCCCTCTGGCATGTACCATCCTACCTTGGAGCCAGCTGATTATGAACTGAAATCTTTATAGACTTTGAGCTATATAAAACTTCCCTATTTTGACTCTGGGTGCTGTGCATTTGTCTCAGGAACAAGAGAAATGTAAATAAGACAATTTGGTGCAAGAAGTGGTGCTGTTGCTGTGACTATACTTGACTATATGGTTCAGGAACCTTTTGAAATGGATTGTGGAGTTTGAAAAGGTTCAGAGATGCTGGCTGAAAAAGTAGAGCTGGAACACCTTAGACTGTACTGTATAGGAGATTCTGGTCAAAGCTCAGAAAACCAGAAAGCTGGTAAAAGTCCTGGTTTAGGAGGTTCTTGTTGGGAAGAAGGACTGCAATGGCTGCTGGACTCCATACAATGTGTGTTATGCCTTAGCAGAAAGTTTGTCTGGATTATGCTCATGTCCAGAGACTTTGAGAATGAGATTAAGAGTGGAAGACTAATTAATCTGTCAGAATAAGATTAAGAGTGGAAAACTAATTAATCTGTCAGAAGTAATTTCAAGGAAGCTAAATGTTGAAGATGTAGCATGGTTTCTGTGAGTTTGACCAGAAAGAAAGGTCCAGTAAAGCTGTGGACTGCAAAGACAGAGCAGAAGAAAGCTTAATTGCTGAAAAGGTATAGCAGAATAGAAAAGGTGATCTGAGGGCATCACAAGAAGAAGCATGACTCCACATTTTATAGCCTAAAAATTATAGAAGTGAAAGATTTTGTTTTAAGAAGAAATCTCTAGAGCCCTATAATTCAGAATGGTGGCAGCCTAGAGAATTTGTTAGGCAGAATTGGATTCAGAGTGCTTGGTGATACAGGCACTCAACGCTTATAGCCACAAGAGTAGAAAATCTGGCTAATGCTGAAGCTGGCAACAGACCTTGGCATGATCCACATGGTGCTGGTTTTAGGTATATGCAGAATATAAGAGCTGTTGGGTCAGGAAGACTTCCATTCATATTTCAGAAGAAGGCTTGGGAGGCCAAGTTGTGCATCCCTGAAAGGGCAGTGTGTGAAACTGTGAGTGTGAAGCCAAAGGTACAGTGGAGAACCTAGAAATTTGGAAAAGTCAGGAACATGGATCACCTGAGGAAGACTACAAGGAGGGAGCAGAGCAGTCCCAAGAGAGAAGCCACAGAAGCTATAGCCACCAGCAGTGCCGTAGAGGTGGAACCAGTGAAACAATTTGGAGTTCACATCTTGCCACAGATTGCCTCAGATGCTGCATGTGGAACTATAGGACTTAATGTTTGGCCTGCTGGCTTTTGGACATGCTTTGGCCCCATTCCTTTATATCCCCATGTGTAACTTTTGGAATGGAAATGTCTATTTTATGCCACTGAATATCAGGTATGTTTAACTTTCCTTTCATTTGTACATGTATTCAGAGCCAAGATTTTGCCTTATATCTCAGGGGGAAACTGGAAATTGGATTCTTCAGCAATACTGAAACTGTTAGGATTCCAGTAACACTTAGATATGGATTAAATGCCTTTTGCATAAAAGAATGTACATGAGTCTTTGGGGAACAGGGATGAAATGTTATGGTTTGTGTCTAGATGTGTCCCCAAATCCTCATGCACTTTTACATGGGGCTTTTTCAGAGTTACCTTAGAGTTTCAATGCTAGAATTAAGGGTGCTGTGATTAAGGGTGAGTGATTACTGGATCAGTGAACTGATTGAATCAGCACTGCCCTAATCCTGGCAGACTAGGCACAAGACTCGGGACTCTCTCTCTCTCCCTCTCTCTCTCTCTCTCTCTCTCTCTCTCTCTCTCTCTCTCTCTCTCATTGCTTTTGCTGTCTTCTTCTTCCATGAATGGTTGCCCCACTGACATGTGCTACTCTGTCTTGGAGCCAGCTGATTATGGACTGAAACCTCTGCAAATTCTGAGCTAATAAACCTTCCCTCCTTTTACTTTGGGTGCCAGTAATTTTGTCTCAGCACCAAGACAAAAGTAACTGAGAAACAGCCACAATGCCATTGATTTTCCATATCCTCACTATGATTTTGCCTTTGCACAAACAAACAGATGCTTCTAAACTTAAAGCACTGTTAGTGAAAGGGCATAAAACCCAATGATGAGAGTGTTATCACTTAAGAACATTCCTTAACCACTAAAAGACATTACTATTCAAGCCATCCAAAGCAATTACTCATTTTATCCTTTATAAAAGCAAATGAGAAATAGTAAAAACTCTGCTTCCAAGAACTTTGTAAGAATTAAAAGAAATATCCCTCAAATTTAGATACATAAGTGAAGTAACAATGATCTAATTAACAGTAAAACATTCTAAAATTGAATTTCGCTGCTTTAAAGGTAAATTTGAACACAAAAACCACATAGATGTAGTTATGTAGGCATAAGTCATTCCTTTCATTGGGTCACATCATCATTATTTGCAAATGCATCTTAGCCTTGATAAGATTTTTTTGACAATGACTATCTTCAACAATCTTCAAAGGTATAAACATGATATTGAGGCAATTTGAGAAGAGTTCTTATTTTTCACACAGAAAATTATTCAGGGTCTGTAATTTGGCAAGATGCCTTTCACCCTCTGACCACACATCGTGTACAATACAACCCATGGGGCAAGATTGTTGTACATGGACTCACTCTCTTGTTGCAAAGTGGTAAATGATCAGGTCTTCAGGAACCACTGCAAGCGGAAAAACCATCAAACTGCGATGTATTTCTGGTGTCACAAACTTAGATAACCCAATACATTTCTTAGGTCTGATGGTTTGTTACCTTCTAAATGAAAAACAAAGTGGTCTACCCATAAATAAAAGTGTAAATTTAAAATGAATCAAAGATTTATTTTTAAAAGTTCATAAAAGAAAATTTATTTATCTGTTTGCTTGTTTTTATGACAATGTCTTGCTGTGTAGCTCAGATTGGCTGCAAGCTCAAAATCCTCCTGCCTTAGCCTCCTGGATGCTAGGATTATGGATGTGTACCACTATGTCCAACTTGCAAAATTTATTTTAATGGAGGGGGAAGACAAGATGGTGGACTGGTAGGTAGCAGGAGAGAGACCCTCTCTTAGAGAGACAGCTCAAATGCCAGAATAAAACACCCTGGAGAGACCCAAACAGAGAGAGATGGACTCTCACAACCCACGAAGAAACTAAAGTGCAAAAAACTGCTCGAATATGAGGTCCTGGGGCTACTATTAGTGAAGATAAGATCAGCAAGCATGGCACCCTCCCCAAGCCGCCTGAATTCCTGCCCGACCTGAACAAGTGATCCACGCCGAAGCGACTGGCTTGAGGCGACGGAGCATGGAGCTGAACAGTCCTGCATGCAGCTCGCCCGGACCGGCCCTGCATGCAACCCACCCAGAGGCACCATGAATTCCCACTGCAGCCGTGCTGTAGTCAGAGGTCGGGGAGCCCAGAAGTTCTGGGGGACTCGGTGAGTGATGGGAATAAGACCCTCCCACGGGAAAGGGGAAACCAAATGGACAACATGTTGGTTTTGGGCAGGACAGCCCTAACTCCATAAGGAAGTGGCTTCAGCTGGTTGCTCCCTTCCCGAGCGGATTGGTGGAATCTGGTGGACTAGGCCGCGCCCCTGGCAGGGACCCAGTGAGTCACTAAAATATTACTTCCCTGAGATCAGTGCACACTGACGCAGTGAAGGCCTGCAAAGGTTGACTGGCCCGGAAGGGAGGAGCTAGCGCACACTGCCCATGGGTGAACTCTAATCTCTGATAACCTATTGAAGAGGGCTAAAGCTCCTAGCCTGCGCCCTCTAGAGGAGCCTTAACCAACAAGAAAAGGGTCTGGGAATTACACTGTACACTTGTATGGAAGGAACCAAAAACATGA
>PVJX010011268.1:0-18842 GCA_004027295.1 Dolichotis patagonum | reverse complement strand
TAAATACAAAAGAGATTGAGGGCAGCAAAAATGCAACATCAAACACAGCGTTAGCAGACATAAAGAGATATCTTCAGGACCTCGTAAGCGGGACCAAAACTGAAATATTAATTCAAATTAAGCAAGAGATAAGTAGATTAATAAAAGAAGGGCTGGGTACCTCTCAAGAAGACACAGACAGAATAATGGAGGAACACAAACAGAGAGAAAAATTTAATGAAGAATTCAGAAAAAGCCTAGAATTCATGAAGCAGATTCAAAGAGATTATCAGGAAACTAAAGACTCCATAGAAAGCTGGCAAAACTGCTTGAAAGAAACCAAAGATAGACTATCAAAAATTGAACACAGGCTTGCAATGTGGGGTCATGAAAGGGAAGATCTCTTAAAAATAACAAGGGAGCATGCAGTAAAGATACAAAGACTGGAAGATGACAAGAGGATCTATAACTTAAGAATAAAGTATGTGAATGAAGAAGCAAGAAGCAAATCAGAGGAATTACAAAGGCTATTCACAGAAATTATTAAGGAAAATTTCCCAAGCATAGAAAAAAGAAATGATATGCAGAGGTATGAAGCGTACAGAACTCCAGCCAGCTACAAACAAAACAGAGCTACAGCCAGACACATAATAATCAAGATCCCAGAAATTCAATATAAGAACAGAATATTAAAAGCCATCAGAGAAAAGAAACACATCACCTATAAAGGAAAACCCATCAAAATCACAGCAGACTTCTTGACACAGACCATCAGGTCAAGAAGAGCTTGGAGTAAAGTAATTCAAGCACTGAAGGAGAACAATCTCCAGCCCAGATTGTTGTATCCTGCAAAACTCTCTCTAGAAATTAATGGAGAAAAAAGATGCTTCCATGACAAAGAGGAACTAGGAGAATTTGTGACCACCAGTCCAACCCTACAAAAAATACTGAAGGACATTCTAGGGAGAGAGAACAAGAATACAAGCATTTCAGGAACAGTGGCAGAGAGGCCTCAGTAAATGAGGCAGACAGTGAAGTGGAAGAGAAAAATAGACTATCAATGGCATAAAAATAGAATAGCAGAAATGAGGCAGAGAAGATTGGCTATAATCTCTAGTATAGAGGGCCTCGAAATACTAACAGAGAGAAATACAGGCAGAGTAGAACAGGAGATAGGGTCCATTGAGCTGCTCTATATAGGGAGGCAGTGGGACCCAAAACAAGCAGTGCACCCCATGGGAGTGAAAGGGGAGGAATTGTCTAAAAAAGGGAGGCAGAGGATATTGTTAATGGGGTAACAAGATTTAAAATTTACAATATTATCAACACTGTGCTTGGATGGATTACATGCTGTTCCAGTTTGTCTACTTACACTAGACTTGAGGATATGGTCAGCTATCCCAAAAATAAAAGGACATAGTATGGTAATCATCCCTAATTTTCCTATCAACTTAATATAAAGCCCTTTATAACTTATACTGTCTTATTATGACTGATCTTATTTGAATCTGGTTTGTTAGATTGCTACTTTGTATTGACTGATTTTATTTAAATCTGTTGTGATGGATAGCATCAAGTCTAAGAGTATAGGCAACTACACTGAAGATGACAAGATTCACTACGATACCCACTCTGGTTTGATTATTACTTGCTTTTGAAGTCTTATAATGTCTCTAATGCTTCGTTTTTATTAATGTTGTTATATACTGCTGAGACACCATGGTAACCTTTGTAGATCACCTTGTATTGTGGTTTTATGTGATTTTTCTGCCTCATGCTTCTCTAGGAATTGTTTTGTTTTATCTTGCTTTGTTTTGTTTTTCCTGCTAATACAGAAATGATAGATATACATGTAGAGACTCAGGCATGTGTAGAGCTTATAAACAGTTTACGAGAACCAACTATATAACACATGTTGAAATGAACTACTTTGAAGAAAAAGAGACACTACAATACCCAGTGCTGATTCCATAATGTCATGATGTGAAGTCCAGCGAGACTATCACTTTTTGTTCAAAGTGATCTTAGCTTGCTTTGCCTTGTTTAAGTCCAACACACATTAAGGTATGGACAGCTGTTTTGAGGAGAATGAGAGACACTATGACTGCCATTCTTGGCTTCCCTAATGTCTGGTCTTGAAGACCTGTAATGCCCTCCTCATCCTGCTCAGATCAATTCCATACTAGGCTGTTTCATGTGAATTCCCTGTATGTGACAATATGGACAACTATTTGGAAGAAAACAAGAGTCAATATGATAGAGAGTGAATATCTCCGATTGTCTAGTTTTGAAATTTTTGTCTCTTACATTGCTTTCTTGTGATCCACTTTGCTCTGTTTTGTTGTGTTTAATTTTACCCTTTTGATATAATTGATATATCAATTGTATATCAAATGTATATTTGAGTGGATAAGATGGATGACCATGTTGCTGTTTTTGTCAGATCGTGGAGCAGAACTGTTAACAGTCTCACTGTTTGAATGTCTACTTTACATCTTTTAACTTTGTAATTTGAACAACTATTTCCAAGAAGTCAGTATGTAATTTGTAAAGTAATAATTTCTTAGGTTTTTTTGTTGTTCTTTTCCTTTTTTCCTTGGAATACTGTATTGTCGCTACCCTTTATTCTGTTTTGTTTTATTTTGTTCTTTTCTCTTTAAATAAAATTATTTTAAAAAATTTATTTTAATGTAATTTTAATATCTTGTTTTGCATAGGCCTTCTGGACACATATGTTCTCATTTTATGATACTGGGTTTATTAATGACTTAATGTCCCTGTGGTTTTTAAATAAGTTTTTGTGTAATCTTCAACTAATTCAACAACATATTATTTGGTTTCCTCCTGTGTGTTCCATATAGTTTATATAGAATTTAATTCATATATAATAGGAAACCAAGAAGAAAGAGCACAATGAATGACTGAATAGAAAAATTACACTTTAATTTCCAGAAAATTGACATAAGAAGTAAAAGCACTTCAACTTCCTCTTTATTCATGGTTCTGCATCACCCTACATTGTTCCTTTGCTTGACAACCTCTGTCTGCCTATATAGCACCTTTGTGGAAATTAACAGAAAAATGTTTTCCTGAAGGAGATCTTAATATATTTATATTAGTATACTGACATCAATTAGTATATTTATATACATCTATATTAGTATATTGCATTAGTATATTTATATTTGTATAATTTATATTAGTATATTTATATCAGCATATTTATATATTAATAAACTTTCCATACTAATATATAGATTAGTATATTTGTTAGTATATTTTATATTGGTGCATTTTATATTACTATAATTTATAAAGTATTTTATATTAATATATTTTATGTTAGTATATTATATGAGTATATTTTTCACTCATAATATGTCAAAATTGGGGTTGGGAATGTCATGAGTGATTATATCTTATAGCCTTCATTAAGAACCATGGCTCAAAGGAGCTCTGCTCATTTATATGTATCATTGCATTTCTGGAAATACAACTAAATATTATCAGCTTATTTCAGGATGTAAGTTGGTTGCAGTTATTGCCCAAATAGCAGTCTTCAGAAATAACATCAACTTGCGCCTATTCAGATAAATGTCATAGTCCTGTTAAATTAAAATGAATCTAAATGGGTGTATGCTGAGCACAAAATCTCTGAAAACTATGTACAGGCAAACACACGCACAGTTAATTCCACATCCTCAGTTATTCACATAGTCACTAAATGATTTTCTCACCTACTATATGTCACACTAGTTCCATCATTTTATTTTTTTTACAACAAATTGACTCATTACCCAGTTAGATTATGTTACAACAAATAAATTACTATTGCACAAGTAGTTTTTATTAAATATAATTAAATGTGATTCATGTTTTAAGTGAAAGTATTTGTAGAAAGAATGATTGGAAAAAACAGTGAATGTTTAAATTAAAAAAAACTTAAAAGAGACTGCTTGGAAGGGAAGAACAATTGGGAAGCAGGAAAAGAGAAAAGAAAGAAGAGAAAAAGTTGTATATATCTATATCTATATGGATATATACACACACACACACACACACACATACACATACACATACACAAGATAGATAATTACACTACTAATCTCTGTTGGTTCATCAAAAAGAACGGTTTGAGTTTTCACTGTTTGATCATTTTTTCATGTCCAAGTCTTGCAATCTGAGATAATAATACTCAATATATTAACCATTGTCAGTATCCTATTATTGTTTTGAAATTCTATACCATCATTTTATTCTTCTTTCATTTTAAAATAAAACAATTTCAAAAACTCACAGTAAAATACACATTGCCATTAATCCTCTTCAAAATACTCCTTCCTTTGAACATACTTACCCTGTCGTTCTTGCCACTTCTTGAAGCAGTTCTGAAATCCTCTTTTGTTTCTTTTGTTGCACTATCATGGCTGCTCCCAAGACCCTGAACCGATTCAAAACATCCACTATTAGTGGTCATTTTGACTTTGAGGAAGAGCAAGCAGTCACCCAGTGCTAGGGCTAGGAAATAGGGTGGATGAGGACATACAATACTGTAATATTTTTATGAGTCTGCCTTTCCATTGCATGACACTCAGTAATAGCACTCACTGCATTTTTTTCAAACCTGGTAAAGATATTAGTGGATTTAAGTGGGGAACTCAGCAAAAGTCTTTCTAGTTTGATAATATTAACTGCAAAATGATACATTAGACTTACCCAGGATAAAGCATCAGGCAAAGTTTTTAAAAGTTTGTTCCAACAAGTACATCTCTCAAAAAATTGGCTCCTTTTTTAGAGGCACAAGTTACCTTACATTCTGTTAGATCAATAAGATCTTTGTTAAACTTTCGTTAATTTTATAAATCAAAGTAGATCAACCAACTCTATAGGAACAAGACAACTTACTTATTTGCTGTAATAAAAGCTTAAAAATTTGGCAAAATATACAAATTGCTCACTTCTGAATTCAGTAAGTATAATGAAGAAATGCAAAACTGAAAAATAATACAGATGTGAAGTAAAATCCATTAGATATGGTGTTTTGTGTATTGTACAATCTAAATAAGTGTGTACTGTAGCCTGCCTTTCACACAATTTGTATCTCTGCAGTTTTTATATCTAAACCCATTCCCATTGGAATTCTGTGAGGAGTTTCATAATTCTAACAAACTTTTGTTCACATTTTGGCAAACAAGTCAAAATGAACCTATCTAGTGGGATATTCTGGAACATTCTTCTCTTGGTTGATGATGTATGCTTGTATTTTCACAACACATGGGTCATTTTGTACTGAAAAACATGCAACAGACTGTTTCATAATACAATCAGTAGTGTCCGGACAACAAATCCCCTGGGGGAAAGGGAAACCCATATTTATAGAATTTGTTTATTTCTATAGTATAAATATACTCACTGTGGCCATTTTGAAGCTGGTAATGTTTTAACAGCTGACTGGGAAACAAATCCCAAATGCTTAATGATTGGACTTAAACCTTTACCAACTAACTTTAGTATGCTAATGAAAATTATTATTAGTTTCGTTGGTCTCCTCTACTAGATTATTAATTTCTCAAAAGCAGGAATCCTGTATATGTATCCCTACAAGATAACACATTGTATGGTACAATATAGGTGCTTTAAAATATTTGGAGATATTAGATTATAATTGTTTTCTAGGTGGAGTTCTCATTTTCTGTTTCACACTTTAAAAATTCAATTTGATTCAGAAACTGATACAGAATGTAAAAAATAAATACATTGAAAATTTCTGGACTTTTGTTATAGTCAGGGGTTGTGTAGAGAATAATTAGAATCAGGACATGGGATTTATAATATTATTTTTATGATGGTCACCCAGAGTTAACACAAGAAAATGCAGGAAATCTATCCACAACATCAAAGAGATAGAATATTTAGCCAAGGGCCTGAATCCCACAGCAATGTCCCACATGAGTCCAGATGAAGACCCAGAGCTTATGAGACGAGTCCAGCTGGAGGTCTAGAGCCCACAAGAAGGACTCACGCCAGTCTCTTTTACAGATCTGTGCTGGGAAGGCCCAAGGGTCAGCAGTGGAAACTAGGAAGTGTATGCCAGCGGGGTGAAGGAGCTGTGCTGGTAGGTTGAGGGTTCTATGCTGGAGCCGAGAAGTCACACTCACAACAAAGACCAGGGCTGCCCTGAAAAGCACCACAGCCATCCTTAGTGATACAGGGGTCCCAAGCTCCTGCAACAACAAGGGCGGTCGAGTACACTCCAGGAAGCCAGCGTGAAGAGTTCATCCTGGAGACCAAGCAGCACTCGTCTTCTTCTCCAGAGCCAGGAAGCAATGCTCGGTGTGACCACCAGAGCTTCTCCAGAACCAATGGCTCAAACAGCAACACAGGGTTCTCCAGGAGAACCCACAACGCCTCAATGCATTATCATCTTCCTTCTCCTCCTCCACATATATATTTATGCTGACAACTTTCCTCAGGTGAAACATCTACACTCAGCAGCATGGTGATGTAATCCAGCTGGCATTAAATTGACCACCAGTTTTTAATCCATAACAGCTTTGGAAACCAAAAGTCTAATTTCCTCAGAGAAGACAAAGGATTTAGAATATAAATAGAGTGCTAAGACATTATATCTGGTTTAGCTATTTTATAAACTTTTCTTTTGTGTTCTAATTATTAGTACAATTGTTGTTTTTATTGTCTAAAACTTATATCCTCAACATGTTTTTTCAGTTGATTTATAAACTATTGGTGCCTTAAAGTCTGCCTCATAGACAATGATTTTTGCAATTCCCTCTAAAGGAATTTTATTATTTTTAAAAAGACATTTTAACAGTTTCATAATGTACACACAGAAAAGTGTACATAGTATTCAAACAAGCTGAGCCTTGTGAATTATCACAAATTGAACACAACCAGGTTAAGAATCACAGAGGTTCCCTTTATGCCACCTCTAATCACTACCTCTTCCCTCATGCCAAAAGATCTCTCTCCGGTCCTCTAACATTATAAGTTAGTTTTTCCCACCTTTGAGAGTCATATAAATGCAATCATGTATTACATGCCATTTTGGGTAGTTGATTGCTTTTAATCAACATTATGTTGCATTAGCCATAATTTATTCATTTTACTGTTGTGAGCATTTAGGTTGTTTATAGTTTATAACTATTAAAAATAGTATTGTATTTTGAAACAAATTTCTAACATTTTCTAGGACATATATTAGGAGTATGGTTGCTGGTCACTGGTTGACAATACCAAACAGCTCCCCAAAGTGGTTACTCTGACCTACAATCTCATCTACAATACAGTAAAAATTTCTCTTCTTTAGCAATCTTACAGATGCTTGATATTTTCAATTGTTAGTATTAATCATTCTAGTTGTATTATTTTTTAAATTAAAAAACTTTTTTATTTCGAAGTAACCGTTGATTCACATGCGATTTTAAGAAATAATAGATTCTATGTACACTTACCAAGTTTTATCCAATGGTAAAATCTTGCAAAACAGTAAAACAGTATAGCAGAGTATTGACATTGATATGGTCTTAAAAAAAGAGCATTTTTATCATCACAAGGGATCCTGATGTGGTCCAATAGCTACATTTATTTTCTTCTTACTCCCTTCTTTTCACCCTACAGAAGAACTGCTCTGTTCTTCCACTTTTGTTATTTTTGAGAGAGTATTTAAATTGAATCTTTCAATTTGTATTCTTCTGGGATTGACTTTCTTACTCCCCACAATAATCTGGAGGTTCATTCAGGACATTAGGTTGATCAGTAGCTTGGTAATTTTTAATAATGAATAGTATTCCATGGCACAAATGTAGCAAAATTTATGTATTAACCACCTGTTGAAAAACATCAAGTTTCTTATTCTTTACTATGACATAAAAAGTTACTGTAAATAGTCATACACAGATTTTTGTGTGAAAATAATTTTTCATTTTTCTGGGATAAAAGTCCGGAGCACAACTATTGGGTCATATTATTTTTGCCTGTTTCATTCTTTAAGACACTGGCAAATTGTTGCATAGGCCATGTAATTTTATACTTTCAAGAACAATGTGTAAGTAACTCAGTTCTCTACTCCCTCGTATTTTTTTTCAAATTTTAGTCACTCAAATAGTAATGATATCTCATTTTTTTGTGTGTACTCTTAATGGCTAGTGATGTTAAACATCCTCTCCTGTGCTTGTTTGGCATAAAACCTTATGGTGAAGTGTCCCTTTTGAAAATATTTCACTCATTCACTAGTTGATTGTTTTTTGGCAGTTGAATATTGAGAGCTTTTAGTATCTTCTAAATTCTGGCCCCTGGTTGGCTATGTAGTTTGCAAATATTTTCCTCTAGTAATCACTCAGTTAGTCCACTGATTGTTTTAGCATAGTTTTGTATAGAATTAAGAGTGCCCTAATCTGGGTGTGAGTGCTACCACCTTAAGGGCAGATACCCTGGTTAAAATATAAGGGAAAGAAAGAGTCACTGGTCATCACTTGCTGTTACTTTGCTTGCTTGCTGCTTGTTACCTTCTGCCTGCCCTGCTTTGGCGTGCACTGTTTTGTCTTCTGTGATTCCCCTCTCCCATGCCTCCCTGCCTTGCAGCCAGCCAACTAAGGGCTGAAACCTCTATAAAATGCGAGCCAAGGAAACCTTTCCTCCTTTAATTTTTGGTATTGGGTATTATATCTCAGCCATGAGAGAAGTAACTAAGATAATCTCCAATATATTATGGATTGTGGCTTTGGTATCAAGTTTAAGAATTGGTTGCCTAAACTTAATATCTTTGTGCTGTTGCTTTGTATAAGTTTAATAGTTTATACTTTACATTTAAATCCATGCTCAATTTTAAGTTCATTTTATATAGCATATGAAATTTATATCTAGGGCCTTTTAAAAATTATGGAAGTCAAATTGCTCTAGCATTATTTGTTGAAAGGTTTTTACCTCATTGAATCACCTTTGCACTTTTGTAAAAATTCAGATAGGCAAACTGATATTCCTGAATTCTATATTCTATTCCATTGATCTATTTATCTCTTCTGACAGCAGAAAATTTTGATTATTATGACTATAAAATAAATCTTCAAATTGGGTAAACCTTCCCATTTTATGATTAGTTTTAGTAATGTGTTTGCTATTCTATTTCCTTTGTCTTTTTAATATACACATTGGTATAATTTATCCATATATACAAAATTAGTTGTCATTTTGATAGCAATTTTGTTAAACCTTTATGTGACATTAGAGAGAATTAATATCTTTACAATGTTAAATTTGTAAATCCATCAAATAATACATTTTGCATTTGTTTAAGCTCTTTCATCTTTCATCAATGCTGTATACTTTGTAGTATATAAGTTCTACTTTTGTTTTACACTTACACCCAAATGTTTCATTTTCTGAGTGATTTTAGATAGTACTATGTTTTTAATTTTGGTATCCATGTTTATTGCTAGTAGATAGAAGAACAATTAGTTTTTCTTTTTATTTTGTCATCCTGTGGTTTTAAAGAACTTACTTATTACTTCTAGGTACAGATTTATAGATTCCTGGGGATTTCCATGTAGCTGATCAGGCTATTTGCAAAATGAACAACTTTATACTTTTCTTTCTGATCTGTACACACTTTTGCTTTCTTTTCTTGCATTATTGCATGAGCTAAAATCTGTGGTACTATTTTGAATGAGAGTTGAAAGAGCAGACATCTTTGCTTTGTTTCCAGTCTTTAGGGAGAAGTATTCAGTCTTTCAGTCTTTTGTTATTAAATGTAATGATATTTGTAGAGTTTTTTGGTATGGTCTTTATCAATTTGAAGAAGTACTTAGACATGTATTTAATACAAAGGTAAATTGCATAGCATTTCTTTCAAGGAGCTCAAAGTTTAATAGAAGAGACAGATTTAGATATGTGTGCAAATTATAAAATTAAAGGGAAGGAAAAATAGCAACGATTACAATTAGAGTAGGAATGAGAATGAAAGTTAAGAGATATCAAAGTGTCCAATGGCTGCGCCAGGTTATTTTTTTTTCCTCCCAACATAGTGTTATGAGTACTTAAAATATTACAACTGAGTTGAAAGAATTTAAGATTTCTCATCTCAATAATCTAGAAAAAGAAGAGAAAAATAAACCAGTTACTAGAAAGATGGAAATAATAAAGATAAAAACAGAAACTATGAAATTTAAAACAGAAAAAAAGAATTAAATAAATAAAGCAAAAGCTGGTTCCTTGAAAAGTGACAAATCTCTACATATACTAACCAAAAAAGATACAAATTATCAATACCAGAGATCAAGCGGGAAATATCAAACATGTTGCAAACACCAAAAAATGTAAGAAAGCATCACTGTGAGCAACTTGACACATTTAAAAGTGACCCTTTCAGTGAAGATTGACTTTATCCTTGAAAAACACAAAACACATCAGCTCACCTAATATTAATTTGAATAACTCCACAATAATGGAGTAAATTAGATTTACAATTTTTAAATTATCAGTTTATTCAACATGCAGAAAAGTGCAAGATTTAAAATATGGCAAAATCTTGCTGATATTCCACTATATCAGAAATATTCATAAGGCCTGAGCTTGTGATGTAAATGAATTTTATGTGTTTTATATCTTGTTAATAACCTGGATTTTTTTTTGTGCTTTTATTTGTTTGTTCTATATTTTTTATAATTTACAATAGTAACTATTCTAGTTATTTTGATAGTCAAAAGAATAAAACACCTTTAGAAAGACAGAGCACTAAGAACAAAATTATCCAAACTAGTAAAAAATCCCAGCAATGATGGGTTTTTAGCAACATTTTTGAAGAGCTGTAATGATAAAAGCAAAATAGCTGAAAATCGGCTGACATATTGAACAAGTCCAGTAATATTAGGCTCACCATTTGAAATTTTAATATCTGACCATTTTTGGCATACAAAGTGACTGTTTCTTATGGTTTGCTCTAATAACAAGACACATAATGCTTGCTACATTGTTTAAACTATCTTACTCCTGTGTCTCCAGATCCCAAAAGTGAAGATTCCATATGTGAACTGAGGAATTTCTCTGCCTGCTGAATCTATACAAGGATATAATGATGAACTGTAATAATGAACTATCGTTAATATAATGCCACTTACTGATTGTCTCCTGTGTAAAGAAAAACTTTATATTGTTCATCTTATTTTATTACAAATATTTTATACAAACAACATATTGGCATACTGATTATACAAATAAAGACACAGAAGCTCAAGGATGTTAAGCAATTCCTCAAATTCACTCAGTGAGGAGGTTGTAATTCTTGTTTTTTGAACTAGTTTGTCTAACTGCATATCTCATCCACTGCCATATAGGTTCGTTATTGCTTAATTCACTTTTGCTGAAAAACCGTGTGTTTTACTATGTTTTAGAGGTGTTAACTTGGAAGACTGTTACTTTCTTATTTACTGCTGTGAGTGTTACTGGGGAAAACAAAGTATAATTGAAATGTATGAGTTCAAAATAAGACTAGCAATTGGAAAATTTAGGTAACCTAACTAACTAAAACTTAATAGAAAGTAGAGCACAGTTTACATTTCCTCTTCAATGCCTGGTTTTCTCTAACCTTGATTAGATTATCATTTGTAATTCTTCAAGTGTTAGGTAATAGAGACCAGCCTAAATAATCTACATTTGTTAAAAAGTACTTTTTAGTACTGCAACAAATCTAACAGGTTTGGTAGTTTTAAGTGAAAACTTCCAGGTATCAAATGTGGCCAGATGAATGCACCTTTGAATTTCACCCTTTTCTTTAGATCTAATACATTCTGTACACATTCCTACCTACCCAAATGTGATCTGACGGAGTACACAGCACACTCCCAGGGAGAGGAGGGAACTACAATCTCAGTTCTCATTTCAGTCAAGTGGGCATCTGCATAGCAACTGACAGATTTACCCAGGAGTCTTACTAAAATACTATAGCTTATAGTCTGAGGAACATATGTTCAGAATGTTCACTATCATTTGTTTTTCTGTAATTTTCTTAGAGTTACACAGCATATTTATATTTTCAGGGAAACAACGATGAAATTTAACTTACTTTGAATGTCAGACACCTGTGTGGTGCCTAAAAAATAAGGGGAAAAGGGGGAAAAATCAGCATTCCCATATTTCATCAGTCCTGAAATGCATTTCCTTCAAATTTTAATGTCTTCGAAGTTGAGCTGTATCTTACAGCTAATGATATCTGGTCATTATTGCTGATCCAGGACTCAGTTGTAATTTTCCTAAATAGAGCAGCTGTTTTAGGTATTCCTACTGATATAACTGGAAAATGGCAATTTCTTGCCATTTCAGTATCAAATAAATTTTCAGGATCACTTCAAGTCAAATAAATTCCCAACATTGTCTAAAACCCTTTCTCTGACACCTTCTTGTCATCTTTGAAGCTTACAATTTCAAAGAAAATCTCAGAAGCAATTCGGATTACTCTTGTTACCAAGGACAATAATGAATTGAAAAATACACATTTTGACAATTCTCATCAGAAAAATTACTTGTAACAGTAATTCTGAATTGCTGATTCTGAAAGTGAGGATTAGGATGTGAAGATTTTAACTCATTTATTTTGCTTACATTTTACTTTTCAGAAGAGCTAAATGTGAGTTTTTAAAAATCTGTCTAAATATATCTAGAATCATGCTTTGAGTTTGCTCAAAATAAAAATTCTAAGTGATAAACTACCCTGCCATAGTTTAATAGTTTTTTCACTTTAAGTGGTATGTAAACTAAGTTTTGTAATGAATAATGTCTTAGGTTAGTAATAGCCTAAGCTAGACACGATCTGAGGTTTCTGAAGTATCTTCACTATCTATTCTTAATTTAATCATTGCAAGAGCTTCACAGTTTTGCATGTAGAATGTAATTTTAAATTGATCATCTTTCTCCATTTCCACTGCTTCTCCCCTAACTCTGGTCCTCATAATTTCTTCCCGGATTATTACATTGATCTCTTCGCTTCTGTTTGCTTCCCAGATCAATGCATCTTCCTTGGTGACAGAGACCTCTCTGAAGTGCAGCTACTTTTAGGTCAGTACCCAGGTTTAAAGCTTTCCATTTAGTAAAGCATGGAATAGTAATAGCATAGTAAATTCCCTCTAAAGGAATATACTCTCTGCACTTTCCCATGGAAAATCAAGGACCTGTGTTCCTTTTATTTGTATGCTCAGTGAGGTCAGGTTTTGTGTCTGCCTTGCCTCCAAGTCTTACTGTCACATAATATAGTCTAAGTAAATTTTTGTAAACAAATAATGACACCAATATGGTTCACCATCTATTTAAACATCCAAGTCCAAGTAGCAATTACCTATATCAGAGAGTTTCCTTTCGGTGTTAACCATCACAAATCTATGGAATGAAGTCCTAAATTCTTTAAAACAGTAATCAAGATCATTCAACATCTGTCTCCTATGTCATTCTTTCAATTTTGTCTTGTGTCCGTCTCTGTCATAAACTCTTTAATACTACCATATCAGACAACTGGCATTTTCTAGGTAATTTTGCCAAAGTTCACACTTCTCCATGCTCCCCATATATAGCTAACTTGGCATTATGTCTAGAAGCAGTATCAGCTCCCTGAAGTTGCCAGCCAAAGAGAGAAGTGAAATCCAATGTTATTTTCCCTTAATTGTGACTACAAATTTGTGTCTAATCTCTTTGTTAATTTTTCTTTCATCTTCTCCCTTAAGTATAACTTGTTTATTTCTGAAATCCTGCAAAATTAAGGAGTAAGGAGTGACACCAAGGGAAAAAGATCTTTTAAAAGGCACGCTGTAATTGAGTAGCTAAATGTTTGAGGATAATGCAATTACCCCCTTGCCATGGAGAAAGATGATAAGTAATGTATGGCATGTAGTGTATCACTATTACATCATCACAAATCATGTCACTGAATAGGCAGTAAATAGAGGGTAAAATATCAGGGAATCACGGAGCTGTGAGAATCACATTAAGGACAATGAAAGTGTGGAGTTCAGTGAAGCACTGGTCTAGAGATCTTTGCAATACCCATTTTAAAATAAGAGACATATTGTACTTACTTACTTAAAGCTTTACTACAAAGAAAAAGTACAGTTCAGTGGGTCTCTTGGATGTTAGAAGCTACATATATGTTTGGTCACATTGCTCCAATGTATTTATTGAGTAGCACTTGAGGTACTGTTGATTGGTGTTAAGATCAGCTTTGACATTTGGATTTTGGACCCAACGAACCAATGTATTTGAAGAGTCTCGCAGTCAGACCATGTTGTCATTAATCATGATATATTGATGCCACTGGATTAAGAAATGTCTAGAAAATTAGTAGACCAAGCTTCTGGTTACATCTAGATTTATCATGGAGGTGTGGCTGAGGGCATTACACACGGTCCCTTGCCTGTCTCTCTCTAATAGTGTTTCCCTGCCTGGCTTCCGACCACCATGAACTAAGCAGCTTCTGAAATCCTGCAAAAGTGAGGAAATCCTCCTACAATGATGGCTCTGGCTTAAGGCTAGTTGACCATAGACTGAACCCTCTTAAAACATGAGCCAAATTAAACCTTTCCTGCTTTAAATTGTGAGAATAATATATTGTGTTCAGTAATGGGAAAGCTGAATAATAAACAGAGGATCTATGAAATACCTGGCAAGGCTTGATAGAAAAGCCTTTAAGGTTTCAAAACAAGGTCATGCTATTTTCTCTCATTAACTATTTTCTATTTGCAATTTAGCTTCTAGGTTGCTTTGGTGAAGACTGAAGATCTTGTTACAGAACTTCAAGTTACTATACACGTTGAAGTAATCATGCCATGATTCACTGACTTATTGAATTAGAGGTATACAGTGATATTCTAGTGTTAACTGAAAATAATATGCATGAGACTGAGTTTTAGCAGATCTGGAAAACTGAACAAAATTAAATGAATGATATTCAACCATCTACTCCTACTGCCTTGCCCCTTCTTAACTTGTATCTATGGTTCAGCAGTGTATGTTGATAGGTGCCATAAAGTGATAATTCATTGCACTGTGGTTCCACACAGAGGTGGTCCTAACGGTGGCTAATAAAATCCCCACACCAAAAAGAACATCTAGTTGTCTACACGGCAGGGAAGGTGAAGCGGCCTAATGTAAAAGTCTAATTTGATCTATTCATGAGAATAGCTACCAAGTTGATTAGCTAGTCGGGACATGGAAGTAGCATATTGGAAGAATGATAACTTGGAGAAATGGGGAGGTGATATGTGGATGAATTTCTTGGAATGGGCAAATATTCCATGTACTTGTTCACTGGAAGGCAAATACTCTGAAGAAAACTTTTAATAAACTTAGGAGTAAGACAGCTTGACCTATGAGTATCAGTCAGTTTTTAATTTGACGTTACTGCTTACTGTAGGGGCTCATGAACAAAAGGCCCATAAGACAGAAGTAGAGACCTCCTGTGGTCTTAACAATATGGACTTTTCCTCACCAAGGTCAAATACTATCTATACCCACCACGGTCTCTCAGCTCATCTCTGAACACTTCCTCTTCCTTAGGAGGAAGGCTTAGTACTGCACAGAGGGAAAGTTGAAGCAACGTAATGATGTATTTGGAAGGCAAAGTTTGTCAAATTTATAAGTGTGTCTTATCCTTCTCCTCAATATTTCCTAAATAGGGTATAGTGTGCAGATTATGGCTAGTTGAAATTGGTTTTCTACTTATTTTACATTTAACATAGAAGATGTGAATTCAGGTCCTTTTAGAAGAAAGGTATTTTAGAGGAGATTACTACTCACTGCCGAGTTATACTTTTTAAAAATATCTTCGACTTGCTTTTGTAAGTATCTGAAAACTCTGTCAAATTGGAGAATAAGACCACTCTACCAACCTGGATCTGGAAGGAGAGCTACGAGCTCTTTGCCCCATGTCCTAACTCTACATTTATGTAAATTTGAATGCCTTTGTTAAATAAACATCAAATCACTTAAATTTGGAAACATCACCATATAAGTAATCTAGTTGATTAGTTTCATTTAAAAACAGAGAAGCTGAAACTCAGGTAGACACACTGACTTGATGAAGGTCAGATAGACCTCACAATTCAGGCTTGTTGTTTTCGTTCCAGGCTGTGCGGGATAATTTGAGCAGAGATACTTGCCAAGCATCCCTGGAACATCATCTTCTATTTACATAAACAGAAAAACTAAACCTATTGGTTAATTTAAAAGATTAGTATGAAGAGGAAATACTAGGTCTGTTTTTGCAAGTGGATATGAATATCCGGTTTCACATGGTTACTGAAAATATCAGAGTATGTCGGTTCTTTCTCTTAGTAGAGAGTGTATGGTGATGTTAGGGTATGCTGTGACATCTGCCTGCAACTATGCCCATTCACTACTCAATTTTTCTCAAATAATTAGAGCTATCCAGGAGTGATGTTGATAGATGGACACGGTTAACTCATACTTTTACCAGAAAATTGGACTTTGACAGGAGGTAGGGCAGATACGCAATCACTGTCATTTTGTCTGAGTTCAAGATACATGGTGATGCTAGAATGACATATTATTTTCTTTGATCTTTTTCTTGTCAAAATTCAAAATTTTGTCATCTAATTTTCAAGAAAAACATGCAAAAGATACATTGGAGAATGAATAGAGTGTTCGGTAAGGAATGCTGGATTTCCACATGTGAAAGAATGAAATTGGAACCTTATCTTACACAAAATTTAAAAATTCAGATCAAAATGAATGAGAAATCTAAATGTAAGACCTACAGCTGTAACTCTTAGAAGAGAACAAAGGAAAAAAGACACTTGCCTTGATAATGATTTCTTTTAAATATCACATTAAATGCTTGGCTACAGAAAGAAAAATAAGTAAGTGGGATTACATCAAACTAAAAAGCATCTGTAAAAGAAAAGAAACAACTAACAACTTAAAATGACAATGTATAAATTGGGGAGAAAGTGAAAAACACATATCTGATAAAGTATTAATATCCAAAATGTATTAGGAATGCTTACACTCAATAGTAGGAAAGCAAACAACCCTAATAAAACATAGACAGACGACCCAAATAGACATTTCTCCAAAGAAGACGTACAAATGGCTAACATATATGACAAGTTGCTCAATATCATTAATGATCATGGAAATAAAATTTAAATCACTATATTAGCTCATACAAACAAGTGATAACAAATGTTGGCAAAGGTGTGAGAAACAGAGTATATTAATACACTGTTGGTGGGAATGTACATTGGTGCACCCATTATGAAAAACAGTATGGAGTTTCAAAAAGAATGTGAAAATAGAACTATTACATGATCCAATAATCCCTCTTCTGGTATCCAAACATGAAATCATTGAAATCATCACCTCACACAGATATTTGCATGCCTGGGTTCATTGCAACATTATTCACAACAGCCAAGATAGGGAAACATCCTGAATGTCCATTAATGAACAGATGGATGAAGAAAATTCAGCATTAAAAAATAAGATATAGTAGTATTTACCATAAAAGGGATAGACTTAGAGGACATTATGCTAAGTGATTTTAAGAGAAATACAGAAATGAGAAAGTTGCATGCCTCTCCCTTACAAGTGTTAAAAAGAAAAGAAAAATACAGTTCAAATATACAGAGATAACAGCATGAAACAGTGGTTACCATAGATGGGAAAGAGAACAGAATAATTAAGATATGTAGGTCAAAAGATATAAAATAGCAAATATGAATTACAAGCAAGTCTAGAGATCTAATGCATAATATGAAGGGTAAATTTAATGATATTGTATATTGTATTAGAATTTACACTGAATAAGTAGATTTTTAGCCGCTTTTATCATAGAACCTTAAGTATGTGAAATGTATATCAATGTTATTCTACTTCAATAAAATAACTATTTTATTGTATACAGGTATATGTGCCCCCAATACTGGTGCAAACCTCAAAAATATACAATTTTCAAAAACTTCTAAGACTTATAAACTAGGGAAAAGAGAGGAGTACTCATATATATATTCAAATGTGTACGAATGGATACATATTAATTATAATGCAAGTATAAGTCAGCTTTTCATGAGGACAAAATACCTGATGTACAAAAGAGAACTGGTTTATTTGGGCTCTTGGTTTCAGTCTCTCGCTGGCTAGCTCTAAGCAGAAACACCGCGGTGGAAAGACTTGGCAGAGGAAGGCTTCTCAATCTCCAATGGCCAGGAAACAGAGAAGACAACGAGAGACAGAGGAAAGGGTCCGAGACAAAAAAACATTCTTCCAGTTCTTGACCCCAGCCATTCACCTCCTTTAACCAGGCCTTACAGCCTAACAGAACATTTGGTTATGAACTCATCAACGGATTAATTCACAGATGAATTTAGTATCCCAATACCAATCACCTTCCAAAAGTCTCATGTCTGAACATGAGGCTTTGGAAGGACGTTTTTGATGTGAACCATAATAATATATAACATATAAAATATGAATCCTTATTCCTGGATTAATATGTGTCAGGCCATTTTCCTCCCTTTGTGTCATAATTTATTATTTTAAAATAAATTTATTATTATTAGTTACATAAGAACATATTTCCTCATAATTTCTTCAGATTCAACTTCCTTATTTAGATTGTTACAAATTATTATTCATCATCTAGAGTTTGCACTTTTATTTCATAAGAAATTCTATGACCTTTCCTTTAAATTATGTTGCTTGAACTGTGAAAATGCTTATAAAAATAAACATGATTTGTTTAATCTGCTCTAGTCAGAAAATTACATCCCATTCATGCTTTTGCTAATTGTTTTTGTTTTATTTTCCTTATAAGGGTATGAATTTTTTATAGTTTGTTATAATTTTTT